>CATKHJ010651943.1:0-14875 GCA_949750685.1 Vernicia montana | reverse complement strand
AAGAAAAGAAAAGAAAAGAAAACTCTTCAAGTGGATAATCCTGTCTACCATTATTTGGAGACTTGTCGGTGTGTCTGGCAAATAGAGAGTCTCTCGTTTGTACTCTCTATTTTCTTGTAGATGGAAAATTAATTTCATGATCAAATTTTAATTCCATCCAATTTTAATTTAATAGTTCATTTTTTTGGAGTTTTGATTTGTCCAGATCTATTTATTTTTTAATTTATTTTGATTGTTCTGTCCTTAGATCTTAAGGTTTAATTTTCTTTTTTTTCTTGAATAATTTTCAGATCTACTCTTATTTTAGGTAGTTTTTGACCTCTTAATTTCATATCTATCTTCTTTGATTGATTTTAATATTAGTGTGTGATGTTACTATATTAATTTTAGTTTTTTTATTTTTTATATATGATGTTTTGTTGTTTGATTGATGTTACAATAAGTTATATAGATTTTTCAAGCATAGTTGTTGATTGGATGATTTATATTGGACTCATAAAAAAATCAGAGAGTCAAACAGTGATAGTTTATTACTGAATGGAATGTGTTTTCCACCGATTGGCTCAGCTAATGTTCCATCAACTCAATCTATTTTTTCAATTTTAATAATCCGGTTATAACTATATAATATCTTTCATATTTATCTTATACTATCTTTTTATTTAATGAAATATTTTTTTTTTCTTTAAAAAAAAAAAGTTATGATGGAAGCTTTCCAATCTATACAGTAAAAATTATAGAGATAGAAGTTATTTCAATACACATTTTATTTCCTTTAAAAATAAAATAAAAATAGAAACTAATTTAATAGTAGAAAATCTTTTTAAAAAATTATATTTGAATTTTATATTTTTAATTTTTAATAAGTGTCCTAAGGTCACTAGTTTTTTTTTAACAAATGTCCTAAGGGATAATATAGCAATATAAATGTGGAATGACTATCAATTAAACGGAAATTGATACTTAATTCTATTAAAAATAAAATCAATTTATACCAAAAAGAGAGAAATTTATTAATTTCCCTAGTAAAACAAGGAAGAAAAAAGTAATTAATTAGTAAATTCAATTCAATTCAAATCAAAGAAAAAAAGTAAAAAAGGTTGGTAAAAGGTTGATAATATATCATGAATCAAATTAAATTATAGTCATTTGCTTGTTATATATAACTTAGCTTTTATTCCTTTTTTTTTTTTTTTACCAAATTTGCAAATCATAAATTGATTATAATAACTATAGAAAGCCATATCATTCCGTTTAAAACACAAAAGCACATACAAAATAGAAAAATTGAAATATATACTTAGAAAACTAAAATTTAATTTAATTTAATTAAGTATAAATTATTTAATTCACTTACAAAAATATAAAGGTAACAACATCATTCTTCATCATGAGTACCCAATACAAAACTAAATATAAACAAAATATTAAAAATTAAATATCCAAGAAAATAAAAGAAGAAAATAAAGCATGCAAGAATAAAAGGAAAAAAAAAAGAAAGGAGAAAGAGAACGGGGAGGAAAATATACAAAATTATTAATATTAATATTAATATTAAATCGTAATTTGTATACAAAAATATTAATATATAATAAATGTGGGATTTATTTTCTTTCATTTTGAAAATTTTATTATAAAAAATTATAAATTATAATTGATTTAGATAGTGATTATCTTAAGATTTATTTTATTATCTTTTAGTTTAATTGATTTAAGTAGTGATTATCCATAAAATATAATATATTAATTTAAAAAGTAATTAATTTAATATAATATATTAAAGTTTTGACACGTGTCAATTTTAATTATTTAATATCTATTAATTTAGTATATAATAAATAGATTTTGTATGAAATAACTGTTTAAGGGCACTCGTCAAAAAATCATTAAATATATATAGTTACGTCACAAGTTAAAATTAAAATAAATGTCATTTCAACATAAATTCAAGTTATAATTTACATATAAAGATGTAATTAAAAAAGTTTTAAATTCCTTATTAATAATGAAAAAAAAAGAAACTTATATATTTCAATTGCATTTCATTTCAAACAAATCAAATATGAATTCAAAATTTAAAACATAAATATGTATCAACTTCATTTCAATTCTAAAAATTAAGAAAGTGAAATTAGTTGCATGTGATCGACTGTGTAGAAGCTGCAATCAATTCCAATCATCAAAAGTTATGGCTCAAAAAAAATAAAAATAAAAATAATTCCTATAAATTTAAAACATAAATATGTATCAACTTCATTTCAATTCTAAAAATTAAGAAAGTAAAATTAGTTGCATGTGATCGAATAGACTGTGTAGAAGCTGCAATCAATCTCAATCATCGAAAGTTAAGGCTAAAAAAAATAAAAATAAAAAAAATTCCCATCACACAGGAAGAAAGATTCCAAACAACAATTGAAGCTGAAAATACTATATTGTTTAATTAATTAATTTAGTTGTTGAAGGTATTTTTGAGGCTGAAAAAAAAAAAGAGAAAAATATCTCAACTAAATTATATTTCTTAAAAGAAAAGGAAATATTTAATAATGCCTAACGGCTAAATAATTTGATAAGATCAATCAAGGATTGGATTGGTGTTTGCAAGTAGACACCAATTTGGTTACATTTGACTCACCCTTTAGCTCTAGCCTTAGCATTGCGACCATAATTGTTAGATATAAAATTTAAATTAAGGTGGAGTATTAAGTAAAATATGACCATCAATTTGACTCACCAATTTTTTTTGAGAAATTATTAAGTAAAATATGAGCATACTTTTTCTACTCATATAAAAGTGGAATCACTTAAATGTATTTTTATTCCAATCACACGTAGATTTATTTTTATGTAAGTAAAATGAATATGTTTCTATCATGCCTAATAATTTTTCAATTTTCTATTCCACTTGCATCTATATATCACAATCAAATTGATTTATAATAAAAAAAATTAAAAATGAAACTGTTATAATTGGAACCTAACCCTATGTTTGGCTTATAATTTTCTTGGATTTATTTTTCACTATCCAAACAAATTAAGGGTAAATATTTTGAAATATGAGTTATGCTGGTAAATACACTATCAGGTTAGTTATTAGCCCAATCACAAAATATAACAGATAAAGTGTATTAATTTAAGCAAGTTTTTTTGTGATAATTAGAGCTAAAACCTGAATTTAAAGCTATCTACTCATTTTTTTGTTCTTCTCCTTTTTGCCATCTTTACCTTCATTCTATTTACAAGAATCATGTTATATGTATTAATCCATAGAAGGTATAGAAAGCTTAATTAAATAAATTAAGAGTCTGCATATTCAAATGAATTTGGAAATAAAACAAAACAAAATAAATCCAAGAATTTTAAACAAAGTTGTAAAAAAAAAAAAAAAACAAGTGGGGTAGTTAGACGCATTTTTGTCATTTGAGAGTTGACGTATAAGACCCAACTTTTTCAATGAAAAGTCGACTTGTATTTGTTTGAGAAATGAACTATCCAAAGATTCTGATATTTTATAAGATTATGATCATATGCTTTATCTAATTGGTTGTCGTTTCATAGATTAAAAAAATGCAACTTGGCTAACAGAGCTAAAGTAATAAAGGTAAAAAACAAAAAAAAAGCATTTCTCAAACAAATTAAAAAAAAAAACACACACACACACACACCAATGCACAGTACAGTGATAAGAGAGCTGTGCCGTGGACCATAGTTGTAAGCCACATGGCCCAACTATAGGTCCAATTAGAAGCCTGGAATCAGTAAAATTCCCTGCTAAGTGCTCTATCTGTTTAGTCGGTAAGTTTGCTTTTTCGACAATTGAAATTGAATTCATTCACGTTTAAATATTGGACTCAATAAGCTTAGGAAGAAGAAATTATTATCACGAAAAGTGTAAAATAATCATTAATACTTTATTTTTTTAATCGATCAAGAATACACTCAAGCCAGTTTACACTTATTAATAAAATGTGTGATATAATCGTTAATACTTAATCTAATGTGTACATGCAATGATATCTGGTAAAATAATATTAAAATTAAACTAAAATTTCATATACTTTTAAAAAAAAACAAAAACCCTTTTCATTCTATTTAAATTAAAGAAATTAATTAGTCAATCAGGTGTGGTTTGATTGGTATCCCCTTTAAAAGTATGGAAAGTGAGAAGTTTCAAGTTCGAATCTCTCAAACTACAAACAGTTATCACTAATTTGATGAGAAATGTTAAAATGAAGGATTACCTGTTATATAGTTTATAATATTATTTCGATTTATTGAGCTCTCTAGTATAAAAAAAAAATTAATGAAATTAATTTTTTTTTTCTAATCTCTATTCCCTGCTATGTTGGATTAGAGATTGATTGAAAATATATGTATAACATTTCTTTTCAATGTAACATCTTTATTATAAAAAATAAAAATAAAAAATAACCAATCACAACACATTTGACTGAATGGATTTTAACTGTAACATGTGTTACAGTAGTTTGATTTATGAAATATAAAAATTATACAGTATATCAAGAGCATTAAAATATAATATATTTTATATTTATACTATAAAAATGTTATTTGAATTTATAAAAATGAATCTCATATTTCTTTATATTAAGTAAGATGCGTACATGTGATAAAATATACAGAAAAAATGTAAAGAGAAATCTATAATCTATAAAGTTAAAAAAAAATGACTACTCTTTTAAAAAAGCCCCGTGACCTTTTATGCTTTGCACGTGATGTGGTCAATTGTGTTACTCTTTTCCTGGGTCCTAGACCTTTATAAGAAATGGATTCTAATAATAGCTAGCTAGCTAGAGGATTAATAAAATTCATGGTGTCTGTTAATCATGTGCTACAAGTTTTCTATATTAAGCAATGATTATTATGTGCAAATTAACCTTTTCTTTTAGATTTGAAGTAATTATTATAATATTATACATATTGTCTATCAAATCTTTTCAAGATGCATGCGAATAAAAAAAAAAAATTTGAATACACACTTTAATCACTACATGATATATATTTTCTTACAAAAAATTCCTTATTGCTTAAATAATTATTTGATTCAATACCTTAATTGTTATTCATTTTGATGTAAAGGAAACTCTTAGATAGAGCTAGCTAGAACATAACACATGATCGATAAGACCAAATTTTTCTACAAGACATTATCGAAACAATTTTGTCTTTTTTGTATATATATATATATATATATAGAACGGACCACTGCCATAACATAACTGATAAAATTATCAAACTCTAGCAATTGAGGGTTTTTCCATGCATAATATGATAAAATTTAATCATTTGTATCTTTCTCGAACCATCAAATGTCAGTGCATGTGAATCACTCCTGCTCTATCTCTTTTTTCCCCTAAATGATTGGGTTTCAAGGGATTGTACGTGCCCCACAATTTGTAAGACACCTAATTCATTACCCTTTCAATTAAAAGGTTATTATATAATTAGTACCCTTAGCTCATCCATATACCAGACCTCATTACCCTTCCAAAAACAAAAAAAAAAAAAAAAAAAAAAAAAATTCAGTTGTTTAATTCCTATAGCTAATTAGCTAATAATGGAATCTTTCACATGTTCAAAGCAATCCTATTGCCATAGCCTTGTGATTACTGTTATTATCTTTCTAGCTTTATTGTACAATTATCGGGCAGCAAAAACTGAAGCCAAGTTGGATTCCAATAGCAGTAATGATGATTTTATTAAAAATTCATGTGGGGTTACAAGGTATCCAGATTTATGTTATCAAACGCTCTCAGCTTATGCTAGCAGTATCCAGGACAATCCAACCCAACTAGCCAATGCAGCTCTCAATGTGACCTTAGAAAGTGCTGAATCAACTTCAAATTTGGTACTAAAGATGTTTAAAGCCCACAATCTAAGGCCTGCAGAAGTTGGAGCCATGAGGGACTGTGTGGAGACCATGAAAGACTCAGTTGATGAGCTTCAACAATCTTTGATGGTGATGAGAGATCTTGAAGGCCCTGATTTTGGGATGAAAATAAGCAATTTACAAACATGGGTAAGTGCTGCATTGACTGATGAAGATACTTATATGGATGGATTTCAAGGGAATTCCATGAACGGAAAAGTTAAGGACACTATAAGGAGTTATATTGACAGAGTTGCTCAATTAACTAGCAATGCATTAGCTCTTATTAACAAGCTAATTAATTAATTAACTAGGGAAGCGTGTATATATGTACGTAATGGAATGAATTGCCTTGTTTGTCATTCTGAAAATGGTGTGTTATTAATTCATTGTAAAGTTTATTTAATTACTATTTTATCTTTTAGCTATGTATAAAATGGTTACTGAATTGCTTGAAGTAAAATACATGTTTTTTTTATCTTTTTTTTTTCTCTGCGTGTGTGGCTAATATATACCACTAGAAATTTCAACAGTGGTTTATTTGATTTGGTAGTTGCTGGGCCACAAGATGTCGAAATACGAAATGCCAACATTTAAAAATTTTATTTTTCAGCAACTTAATTATTATATAAAACACGAAATTTATCAAACATTTCATACTAATAATTTATAATTTAAGAGTGAAATTCGAATTTTAAGTATAAAGTATCTATCTTTTTACTGAATAAAAAAATGGACAAAAAAATTATACTGATTAGAATATCTTATCACTCATTAATTTGTGTGTATATCTTAATTTGCATAAAATTTGAAAAGTAGGAAGAAAAAAAAAGAGAAAAGAATTATAAGTATACCTTTCGTCCCAATCAAGAGCAGTGTGAATAGAATAATAAAACTAAAATATTATGTACATATTTACAAGTGGGTTATATATATATATATATATATATACTCATAACTTCTTAATATTGTTAAGTAATAATTAATTCTAAGGTTAGTCTGATTGATAAGAGAATTTATTCTTTTTTTTATTAATCTGGATTTAATTCTTAAAATCATACTATAAATAAAATTTTTTTTTTATTTACAAATTTTCTAGTTCGGCGTAGATAGTTTATTTTTGACCGGACCTAAGAGGTAGACTTAATACTGCTAAATAATAAAATAAAATAAAAAATAATAATTAAGCCAATATAATAATAAGTGACTTGATTAATTATACAATGCAAGTCGAGATTAATTAATTGTATGTACCTTAAAATCAAAGGCAGACTTATTGTTTGATAATTTCATGCCTTCTTTTAGTAAAATATATATATTTAGGAATCTTCATTAATTTAATTAATATTTAAAATAAAAAAAGAATTGGTCGATAACTTTATTAATGGAAATAAAGATGGGTGGATAAATATTTTCTAGGCTTGGGTAAAGCCTAAACAAATGCGATTTTAATTAAGTCACGGCGGAGATAAATCTTCACCCCACACATAGCCACGGGCAACGCCTTCCCACTAGCAGAAATTCACGTTGGCGCACTATAGGGTCCAATTGAACATGTGATAATGTTGGCGCCATGATGAGGCATATGACTTTTTTACACCCTATAATCCTAATGTGTTAATGTGTACAGATCTTATAGGGTGTTGGTCACATGGGACTTACCTTGCGCCTTGACTTTTAAAATCCCTTCCTTTCAATTGTTAGTTACTTATTAACGGCTTTACTTTAACAAATTTTTTGTTTTCACACTCAATCCATCAAAGATCATAGCCATAATAATGCTAAGTGATGTTGCTTTTCGAAAAATGAACTAAATAAATAAATGCTTCCTAATTACAATTGATATTAATTAGTTGCATTTAAATAACTTGAAATTAATCTCATTAAAGGCAAAAAAAAAAAAAAAAAATTAATCTCAAGTAGTATTGATTTAATTGTTCAGCAAAATTTAATTACTTCTCATATTAGAGTTTAATTCTTGAAATTAGCTTATTATAGATGAATGATTATTTAAATTTAGTACCATAAACATACTCTTTGATTTGTCCTTTTTACTTTATATTAAAATTATAATAATTAATTTGAAATTCATCTCTTTTTTAATTTTTAAAAATAAAAGAACTTGAAAAACATAATGGAAAAAACATGTTATGTATAACTAGGTTTTGAAATTTCTCACTCTACACAAAAATAATTACTATCAAAAATCATGTCAGCGATGCCTATGATTCCATATATGTTAAGACATAAATTAATAATAACAAAGGGGCAGTGGAATACCTCTTGAAAATCCAATACAATATTATCACGATCTTACGGTTTAAAATTGCAAGTTCACAGTTATTCACACACATTTTTGAATCACGAATAAATCATACAAAAAGAATAATCTACTAAAACGTCCTTCTCATCAACGTGAGTGGCTACTAGAATCACCCATAATAATTTCACGCTTCAAATGCTAGTGATTACCCTATGGAGAACTATAGCATAAAAAGATTTGTGGATATAGAGAGAAAATTAATAGAAATTACGTAAAGTATTTCTATTAATTTTCTCTATATCTATTACATACTTCATCCGTTTTAAAAAATTGTCACATTTTTTTTCTTACACAGATTAAGAAAACATAATTAATAATGTGTCAATTCATAATTTTTACTCTATTTTTTCAATTATATCATTGCTTATATTCTCTCTAGCTAATTAATCTCACATGTTAATTTCAAATTAATAATGGCAGAATAGAAAAACTATATATATCTATTTTTAAATGGATATGTATTTTGAGATGTCTCAAAAAGAAATAGTGGACAATTTTTTTAAGATGAAGAGAATAGTAATTAAAAGAACATAATAAAATTTTTTTAGGACGGAGAGAATAGTAATTAAAAGAATATAATAACCCTAATAGAAACTCATAGGATATTTATTTGTCTTATTCTAGTCAAATGAGAATTATTCGCCATAATGTGAATGTATATGTGAGTCCCGCATTACCTACTGTTAACAGTATGTCAAAATGTTTGTGTTCAAGAACATAACCCATTCACATGTAAACAATTAATTTAATTATATATGAAAAAATGTTAAGTGTTCATTAAGGCTATCTATAATATGCACGTTTGCATGTATACGTTCATTGTATCCAATGTAGCCGAAAATTAACAGTGCATATGAGTACATTATACATGCATATATACAAACAGGTGAAATTCACTCGGAATTATAAAATAAATTTTATATAATTATGAGTATAAGGATATATTATTTTGATTTGCATCAAGTATACTTAATAATTTTTTTTAATTATAAAATTATAAAATAAATTTTGTCTACATTTGATATATATACAACATTTTAAATATTTATTATGAATTATCTAATGGCATATACATTAATCTAATGAAATAATAACATTTTAAATATATTAATCTCTGTCAAAATCTCTTCCGATAGAACCACACAACAACTATTATTTTTTAATCTTAGTTCATATAAAGCGTGTCTTTATAGAGCAAGATATAAGCAATAGAATTAATATTTAAATTTTTTTCATAATAAGTGGTGGACCTAAAGGATCGAACTTATAATCCATCCGAGTGAACATATTTTTACCAGAACTCTTCCTCCTCATGTGGTAGTGTACTCAATAATCTCTTAAGTAGAAGACACTACACATGCATTGGATTCACGGGCAGGTCAAAGCTTCACCATTTCTGCCGCATGCAAAAGATCTAATCTATAATTATCGTGCATGTGCAATCTCATGCCTCATGGGTTATGGCTTAGACCTATTGTTTTCCTTTTCCTTATAATTTTTCATACTCTAATCTGATTTTTTTTTTTCTTTCTATCATCTTTAAATTTCACTATAATAATTAATTAACCCACAAGATCATATACATGCACAAATGATCCACCTAATATTTTTTTGTCCTATAAATATTGTTTCTCTTCAGTCCTCACACTCCCCAATAATATTCTATGTATATGCTTATTAGTGAAAAAGAGATGGAAACTAAAATTATTGGCCCATTTTCAATTCATGTCCTGATCATCACATTTGCTCTTATTTCTCTTGCATTCATTTCAAATGTGCAAAACACCATAGCAGCAGTACCCATCTCCATCACAAAAACTTCTAAAACCATATACAAAAACTACCTCAAAACAGCTTGCAATACAACCACATACCCAAAACTCTGCTACAGTTCGCTCTCCCCTTACGCATCCACAATCAAAACCAATGACCTTAATCTTTGTAATGCCGCATTGACCATAACCCTAAAAGTTGCCAAAAACACATCTGCGCTGGTCAAAAGTTTGTCGAAGCAAAAGGGATTGACAAAGATTGAAATTTCTGTTGTTAAAGATTGCCTGTATGAAATCGCTGACAGTATTGATGAGCTCAAGCAAGCATTCACCGCTTTGAAAAGTCTTAATAGTTCTAGTAATGTGGAATTTCAGATTGATGATATTAAAACGTGGATTAGTGCAGCAATAACGGATCAAAACACTTGCATAGATGGATTTGATGAAATGAATGTAAGCTCTTCGTTGAAGAGACAAATCAAGAAAGGCATATACAATTTTATTGGGCTCACTAGCAATGCGTTAGCACTCGTTAATAAACTCGATCTGTGATTAGTTCTATTAATTCTTCTTCTTAGTACTTTTTTTTTTTTAAAATCTCTTCTATCTTTCTTATACGCATTTACTCTTATAATTAAATATATTTATTTGCTTGACTCCAATTCTAGTTAATATTAAAATGAAAGTGACAAGTTAATTAATCTATCTTTTTGCTATTTTTTATCCAAAATATGATTTCACATTTACATCAAGTCAAATTATATTGGATGCACCCGATACAATGCATTCTCACTCACATAAATATATTATTCACCTCCCATAAATTCATATGAATACTATATATTTGTGAGTACATGACCGATGTACTCACTAATTCCGGCTAATCCTTTAGTATAAGGAATTAATGAAAAAGCAATCTTACTACATGAGAAATTAATGTTTCATTAATAAAATATGAACTTTTGTATGTTAAAGATGCCATGTGAATAACAAGAAACATGTAAAATATATAGTTAACCCAATAATGAATGTTTAAATTTTAAGATTAAATTGTACTAATTATATTTCATATGGTCATTTTATTTTTTAATTTTTTTGTTAATTTATTTTCCTTCTAATTTATTTTCGTTCATGGATTTATTTTTATATAAAAATACTGAAAATCCTGCCACTCCTCGTGACGACAGAAAAAGAGCAGATAATGCCTCCGTCTCATAGGCTTTAAAAAATCAAAGGGATACATAGTCCTATTCATAATAATTAATTAGTTGAGTTGCTAATTACAATTAAATTTTTATGTAAAGAATTTCATAATTGAAATGCATGTTTGACACGTGTAACATACAAGCACATGGGAGAGAGGTATATACAAAACGGTGCCATATTGTTGAGTGGGTTACAGGTAAATGGGGGCACGGAAGTAATTTTGTTGGTATGTAGTACGGCTGTAATCGAGTCGAGTCGAGCCAAATTTTAGTATGTTCAGACTCGGCTTAATTTTTTTTTTTCTGAAATCGAGCTCGAATTCGATTTTTAGATCAAGTTTGAAAATCATATTCAAAATTTGACTCGTTTAAACTCAAGCTCGTTAATAAATTATAATTCAGCTAAATTTGAATTCGATTCGTTTATAATTTATCAAAATACTTAAATTTCTAAATATTTATTTCTAATAAAATAGTTATAAGAAAAATATTTAAAATTAACGTAAAACAAAAGTATCTAATTAGTGGGAAAAAAAATTCAATCATAAAATTAAGTATTACCTATATTACAAATATATTAATTAATAAAAAAATATTTTTAAAAATTAGAATATTAAATTATATAATAAGAAAATATTAGATTATATTAATCATAAATATATATATTTTAATCAAATTAAATTACTAAAAAATTTATAAGAGTATTAAAATATATTTTTTAAAGTATCAAAATTAATAATAATAATAATAATAATCAAGTTTACGAGTTTATTATCGAGTTATTTACGAGCCTATTAATCGAATCTGTTAGTGAACTTATTATCGACTTGTTCACGAGTCTAATCAATTCGAGTTTTGCTTTACTTTGTTCAAATTTAGCTCGTTTATTAATCGAACTTTAAAATAAAGTTCAAATTTAACTCGTTTATAAAAAAAAATTGAACACAAACGAATTTTTATTGAGCCGAAAAACTGAACCACTTGATTCATTTACAGTCCTGAGATGCAGCATTGTTCGAATAAATAGTGCCCATCTACCTACTGTTATTATAGGTAACTGCCACACTAGTGTACCTAGTAATTATAGGCCATTGGATTCATAGGATTACATCATCACCACTCATCATGTTGATAACAAAAGCGAAAGCTAACCATGGTTTGAAAATTGTGAATCCATTAAAGTAAAAAAAAAAATACCCTTTATGAAAGTTGAGACCGGCACATTTTTTTCTTCTAATTTTTTCAAAATCTTTTCTATTTGCTAAAATTATATAAGAGACCAAATGAACTTTTTTGTGTTCAATTTAAAGTTTTTAAAATTAATAATTATTATATTTTTATTAAATAATTAATAATTTAATAATATTATAAAATTTAATAAAAATATTAAAATTTTGTAAATAACAAATATTTTAATTTTTTTTAATATTATAAATTTATTGTCATAACTCATGAGACTAATAATTGAATAATTGAATGTCTATTTTCATAATGTAAAAAATCAAAATTAAACACTTATAATTAAAAAAAATATATTTATTTATTAATATTAAAAATTAAGAAAAAAAATTTAAACTAATCCTCATAATGAAGATGATCATAATAGTATTCTAAAACTTGAAAATGCACTTTTAGGTCATAGTATAGTACTATTCGGATTTGAATTAAGCAGCAATTTTATGGTACCCTACCACCCATTCTTACATATATATATATAGATGCATACATCTATAATCTCTTATTTCAACTTGGCCTTAACCCTCTTCCCATGTTTGGATATGGATCGAAATCAGGATATGATGAATTGGAAAAAATTTAAAATTTAAATTTGATTGGAATAGGCCTAAAGTTCTTAGGATTAATCTCAAGTCATTCTCATGAGAATCTAAATCACAATAAAATTCAATTTGAATTGAACTTAAAAACGAGTCAATGCATAAATATTTAATTTTGATATTATTTACAACTTGCTAGTTATATGTGCGTGTGTGTGATTTGACATTGAATTTTCATATAGTTTTCATATGTGGACAGTTAATAACTAAACGGGAAAAATTCAAAAATAACCTAAAAATAGTAGTAAATAATATTTATACAATATAAAATATTTTATTTCAAAAATATCATCTTTAAGGTGAAAAATATCTTTTACATGGTTTTCGGAGGCACCACAGACATGTCTATTTTCCCTCTTTTTTTTCTTTTTTTATTTTTATTTTTTACTCTTGTTTATACTAACTTTTGTAGTGCGCGCGCGCATATATATATATATATATATATATATATATATATATATATATATATATAGACTAACACTTCTCTATGACTAAATGACACATTACTAGAAGACCTCACACACTCGAATTATGATATATGTACTTAACTATATTTATTTATTTAATTTTTTTGCACTGAATTATATTTAATTAAGACACATTAAAAATAACTCCTTTCATCAATTTCATAATTATTATTTAAATTATTGTAAACAGATGTATCACAGTATTCATTATCTATCATTATAATTTATTTTAAAATGAAACTTCATATATTTTAGTTATAAAATTTTTAAAATAATTAAATAATATATTAATTCAATTTTTTAGTTACATTGATAACACCTATCTCGTATAAGTGAACGTCGAACCTAAGATTAAATTTTTTTTGATCTTGTTGTTTATCATTTCAGCTATCATTTGAAACAATATCATCCAATCAAAAACTCATCAGTATTTTTTTCATTTTATTAAATATAATTAATTGATAATATTTAACCAATTAATTGATAAATTTTATTTGGTATACGTTAAGTATATGTTTGGTATCTGCAACTATTTTATATATATACAAGTTGCAAATTTGAAAAAATAAAAAGATAAACAAACAGTAAATGGTATATGTATACTAAAATTTGGTATACTTTAAGTACATGTTTGGTATTTGCAACTATTTTATATATATACAAATTATTGAATTGAAAAAGTAAAAAGATAAACTAACATTAAATGGTTTATGTATACTAAAATTTGATATACTTTAAGTATATGTTTGGTATTTGCAACTATTTTATATATATACAGATTACAAATTAAAAAAAAATGAAAAAATAAACTAACAGTAAATAATATACATATACCAAAATTTGATATACATTAAGTATATGTTTGGTCTCTATAACTAATTTAATATATACATATTGCAATTTTGAAAAAAATTAAAAAGATAAAATATCAGTAAATAGTATACGTATACTAAAATATAGTATATGTTATGTATATTTTTAGTATATTTTTTTGAGCAAATGGTATATATTTGGTATATTTTGAGCAAATGGTATATTTTTTGAGAAAATATAACCATTGTCTCTCTATTTTAAAATTACAATAATAAATATATAAATTAGATATTAGATATATGTTAATAATTTTAGAAAATTTATGTGAGTTTCATTTTTTTATTCTTTGATTAAATATTCTTTTAGAATACTCTTTAATTAAAAATCTTTAATAAAATTTTAATATATAGCTAAAAATATTCTTTTTCAAACGAAAAATTAAATAATAGCCATAATCTACAAGTGGATGAACAATTAAACGTTAACACTTCATTAATTATACTAGCAAAAAGTAACACCCTAATCTTTGTAAGCATATTATAAAATTCAATGAACCATATATATATTGCAACA
>CATKHJ010651911.1:0-26169 GCA_949750685.1 Vernicia montana | reverse complement strand
CAAGTTTCATGTTTTCACAATTTTCATGTCTAAGGTTCTCAAGTTCCATGATTTCATAATATTCATGTTCAAAATATTCAACTTTTATGATATATGATTTCTAAGTTAAAAATATTCAAGTTTCATGATTTGCATAAATTTACAAGTTAAATTGTAGTATCATGTTTCCATGTTTATGAATTTACAAGATTGCAGAATTTCTTTATTTTACTATTTACAAGTTGAATGAATTATTAAATTTCATGTTATGAGTTTATAAGAATAGAAGTATTACTTGTTATTTATTTATTTTTATGAAATGAGAATGTGAACAATGAACAAAAATCCTCCACTGATGGGAGTTCCATCAGACTGTATGCACATAGTAGCTCACTTGACAGAGCTAAATTTATCAAGGTTCTATCTTGGGGGGCCAAGTGCCCTAAGGCGTAAGAACCTGATCAGTCTTGCGTTTCATGATACAAGTACAAGCTCAAGTTATCAAGTTTACAAGTTTTCATGTTACAAGTTGATTTATGTTTCATTTGTGAACAATGGCAGATTGTAGAAACGTTATTTGAAATGCAAGTTTAGTAATGTTATTTGATAAACAAGTTTATTAATGTTGTTTGATTTACAAGTTATCATGTTATTACGTTATCAAGCTTACAAGTTTAAAAATGTTAATTTGTTTTCAAGTTTCAAAATGTTATTGACATTCAAGTTTATTAAAAGCTATTTGACATGCAAGTTTGTTTTTAAAAAAAATACCATTTCATGATTGTATTTTTTTTTCGCGTAAATATTGTATATTATTTATTCACTGAACTTTTCCCCAAAGCTCACCCCCTCTCTACTCACCAACGTTTGCAGGAAATTATAAGAAGCAGTAAATTTCCTTTGAGTCGAGGAAGTCAAAGGAAATTTCACCAGTGTAATACCCCAAACTCATGTAAGTTGTACAAGTCAAGATTATAGGATTTATATAAGATAGATATGAAGCCAAGTACTCAAGCTAGTGACGGATGAGTATGTTAGATCCTTGTAGTGGATATGAGAATTAAACTCATTGGCACGAAAAAGGATTTATGGTGAGCAAGGCAAGAAACAAAATCCTTAGAGGATTAAAACTTTAAAATTATGTTAGTTAAATTTAATGAAAACTTGTGAATGGAAAATATCAAGAAAGGTAGAACATGGTTAGTATTGAATTGAGTTATGAATTTAAAGAGTTAGTATGATGGGATATAGATTGTCATGATATGGAAATAATTAAAGGTGGATTAAGTAAAGGATTAACGTGCTTAATTGAAAGTTAAAGTATGCTTAAGAATGAAAGGGAAATTAAGAAGCATAAAAAGGTAAAATTGGAGGAGGGGTAAAATAGTCATTTGACCAAGTAAAATTAAAAAAAAATAGAAAAAAATGAAAAATAGAAAATGGAAAAGAAAAAGAAAATGAAAGAAGAGGAAGTTTTCTACTAAAATAAAAATAGAAAATATAATGCTTATCCTCATCTTCCATTCAAAGTTCTTGAACTTTCTTTTCTCTTCATCATTTTCTCTCAACTCAAAAGAGTTTACTACTCCATTTGAGAGTTTTTCCAACCACTCAATCTCAAGAAGATTGATTCAACTAAAGAGGTAAGGTTTAATTACACTTCTAGTAGTTAATTACAAGTTATACATAGGTTCCTTTGTTAGGATTGTGGATATAACAAAAAATTGTGTCTATAAATTCTTAGTCTTCTTGGAGGAATTAAGAAAAGTTCAAAATATAAAAGTTGTAGGTCTATATCTTTTCTATTTTTCGGCCAAATTTCAAATAATTTGGAGTTTATTTGATAGGAAAAATGAATATGGAACCACAGTCTGCCAGATTATGTCCTGTGTAAGATAGAATTGTATGTAGCTACTGTAATTGATTTAATTAAGTAGGAACATGATCTTTTTTTTTCATGAAATTTGTTATGAAGATCCATATATATGTTATTTATATCTCATAAAAATTTCGGGGTAAAAGGATAACATTTGGTATGGTAAATAATTGGCTTAGTGTAGATTGCTCTGGCTATCGAGCAGGATAGCATTCCCAGATTTACCCTCTGATTTGAGGACTTTAGAGACAGAATTATAGGAAACACAAAACATAAGAAATGTTAATTTATATGTTTTCTAATACCTAGATGAAGGAATTTTACATTGGATATGTATGTTGTAAATTACAAGCAAAATTATACAGAATGGTTAGTTTGCCCCTGCAACAAGAGCACAACGGACTTTGAAATTTTTTTGAGAATTGTGTAGATCTCATTTTGATTTGAATTTTTGATATGTTATACCCTTATATGTCTATTTTAATATAAAAAAATAATCAAGTCATTTGGATTATTATAACATGCGTTATGTCAGAAATAGTCTTGTTAGGTCAAGATAAACTACAAGAATGTATGCATGAAATTATGAAGTTTTAGATTACATTTAGTGATTGAATGAATTCTCATTGCATGTATGATGGATTGTAGCTATTATAAGTGGCCAAAAAAGTGAGGAGAAGCATGATGTAGATGATCAACCTTGTTACATGAGGTAAAGAAAGAAAATTGTGTATGAAAGCTTTGGATTAGAGGTGAGTAGATAACATGCATTATACCATCATTATAGATTTGTTTTCCATGTTATATTTCATTACAAGATTTTATGAAATTGAGATTTTAAATTCCATACTTTCACAATTATATGTTCCATGACTTTCAAGAATAAGTTTTCAAGTTTCAATAATTTCAAAAATAAAATTTTAAGTTTTATGTTTTCATGATTTCCATGTTATTATTTTTAAATCTATAAAATTTATATGTTTTATGAATTTCAAGTAAAAGATTTCAAGCCCCATGAACTTCAAGAATAAATTTTCAAAGTTTATAATTACGTGATTTCCATGTTTTTACTTAAAATTTTGTAAGTTTCATATGTTAAAACTTTACAAGTTTAATATTTCAAGTTTCTTGACTTTAATGTTCAAGATATTCGAATTCCATGTTTTCATGATTTTCATGTCCAAGATAATCAAGTTTCATGTTTTCACAATTTCCATGTCTAAGGTTCTCAAGTTCCATGATTTCATAATATTCATGTTCAAAATATTCAACTTTTATGATATATGATTTCTAAGTTCAAAATATTCAACTTTTATGATATATGATTTCTAAGTTCAAAATATTCAAGTTTCATGATTTGCATAAATTTACAAGTTAAATTGTAGTATCACGTTTCCATGTTCATGAATTTACAAGATTGCAGAATTTCTTTATTTTACTATTTACAAGTTGAATGAATTATTAAATTTCATGTTATGAGTTTATAAGAATAGAAGATTACTTGTTATTTATTTATTTTTATGAAATGAAAATGTGAACAATGAACAGAAATCCTCCACTGATGGGAGTTCCATCAAACTGTATGCACATAGTAGCTCACTTGACAGGGCTAAATTTATCAAGGTTCTATCTAGGGGGGCCAAGTGCCCTAAGGCGTAAGAACCTGATCAGTCTTGCGTTTCATGATACAAGTACAAGCTCAAGTTATCAAGTTTACAAGTTCTCATGTTACAAGTTGATTTATGTTTCATTTGTGAACAATAGCAGATTGTAGAAATGTTATTTGAAATGCAAGTTTAGTAATGTTGTTTGATAAACAAGTTTATTAAATGCTGTTTGATTTACAAGTTATCATGTTATTACGTTATCAAGCTTACAAGTTTAAAAATGTTAATTTATTTTCAAATTTCAAAATGCTATTGACATTCAAGTTTATTAAAAGCTATTTGACATGCAAGTTTTTTTCTTTTTAAAATACCATTTCATGATTGCATTTTTTTTTTCGCGTACATATTGTATATTATTTATTCACTGAACTTTTCCCCAAAGCTCACCCCCTCTCTACTTACCAGTGTTTGCAGGAAATTATAAGAAGCAGTAAATTTCTTTTGAGTCGAGGAAGTCAAGAAATTAAGATAGCAGTAGAGCTCTATGGGTGTCGGAGGAGTATATAGTATTGGCTTGTATAAGTATATTAATTTAAATTGTATTGACAATGTAATTAACGAATGTGATAAGTATGAAATTATGTTTATTTATGAATCAAGACATTAAACTGCTTATGAGTATAAGTTGATTGAGATATTGAGTATGGAAGTTTGGGGAAATTAATTAAATGAAGTGAGGTTATGATTGTATTGAGAGTGTATGTTTTATGCAGGTTGGGACCTTGGGCACATTGTGTAATGAATAAGGTGTAGTTACAATTGTTATGCTGTCAGATTTGCATGTGATTGTTAGCGCTCATAGGTTCTACGGGTAATTGGTGCCCTTACGGCTACCTATGCCCTAGAACCGTCATGACTCAAAAGTTTGGTCGTGACACTTTAACTTGAAATAATGCACGGAACATGCAGAGGTTGATGAGTGAATTTCATGGCTGACTCTGATATTTTTGGCCCAAAAAAAAAGAGAGAGGAACAGATATGGCTTTTTGTGTCGTTCCCCACAGATGACACCAATTTGATGAGGCCGAAATCTGCCTCATCCTTGATATGCAGAGCCCACTCCAGAAATGGAGAGCCCATAGAGTAAAGGTCCTGTAGTTGGAGCCTATTTTGATGAGGTTGAAGGTTCTTCATCTCATAAATGATGACTCGTGGCCAAAATTGCCTCAGTCTGGTTCTGGTAAGCCCATTGTGTGAGAGTTGCGATTCATAGCCTCCGGGATTTGGGGGGCGGAAGAGCATCTGATGCCTAAATGAGCAGGCTTAAAGATGAAGGACCACCCAGAGAGATAATGGATCTCTTCCTGGTTTTTTGAGAGTGATTAGTGAGAGTTCACTTACAAAGAGTTCCTCCTTTTAGAGGGAACGTATCCCCCTGCATGAGTGAGCAAGTTCTCCTTTTATAATGGTTCCAGTAAGCCGGTGAGCAAGTGAATAGGTCCATAAGTGGTCGTATCCTAGTAGCAGAAAGGAGAGGTGGAGTCTTGAGTTGATGAGACAAGCCACCTTCCTTGTTTCAGTTTTCTTACTCCATGCATGTATTTAATGTATTTAGCCGCTTCGTATACCGTCATGAGCGTGCTTATCCTTGACATGTTCCGTCTGATGTGACGGCTCTTGCCTTAGTGTACTCAATGACCTTCGAGGACGAAGACAAGCTTCTATGACGATGACGAAAACGAGTCCCCGATGGCGAGTCAGTGCTTCATCAAATGAGTTTTGAGTTTCTAAATCAAAGACGAGGATGATAGGGAAATGTTGCCTCACTAGATGAGTTTCAAACTTTGAATGGGTTGATTCATCAACTGGAGTCATATCACAAGCCATAAGTGGCAATTTCCTAAATGGGCCTTGTCCTTATTAGGCCTAATTAAGACTTGACTAATTTTAAGCCGAATCACTCAAGATTATCATTTATGAAAAGATCAATTATTATTTATTATCTAGTCCTTATGATTTAACCTAATTCATAAATGAAGATTTTTATTTTAAAAATCAAATTAATAAGCTCCTAATGTTTCATTCTGTCAATTATTTAATTCTTCTGCTAATTTTTTTTTTTTTGGTTAATCAAAGATAATTTTTGTTAAACAAAGATAAATAAATAACTATTTAATCCAGTTTAAAATGAATTACTAATGAATTTATAAAGTTAAATAAATATAATTCACTAATCAAAACATGTAATTTGACAAACATAGAGACTAAATAATACTAAACCGTTTAAATTAACGGAAATTTTAACAGATGGACTAAGTAAATGACAGAAATCATAATGAAAATATTAATTACCTATTAATTCAATTTTCAAAATAAAGATCCTGATTTATGAATTGAATTAAATTTCAAAGACTAAATTGTAATTAAATTTTTATCAAACCATCAATTCCAATTTTGGCAAATAAATTAAGAATTACGTGATGCACAAACATGTATTGATGCGAAGAAATATAAACAAAGGTGAATGTCAACTGAAATTTTAATACATTTAATTCACAGGAAAAGAAAAGTTAAATTTGATGTCATCTAAACATTCATGTGAGGAGTGCATTACACTGGATGCACTGAATAATTTGCTTATAATTGAACCTTCTACTTTTTGATTACATCTTGGGTGTACACATCATTGCACATACATATTATGCTATTACTGATTTATTATTTATTAAACAAGTTTAATAAATAGTAGTACAAAGGCTCAATAAATCCAAATAAAAATCAAGGCTACTAAATAGAATAACTAACCATCTACAAAGCTTATATACTTGCACAGTTGCACCTCGTTTTCGATAACTAACTGGAAATGTGAATCACTTATTATTGAATTGGAAAAGCTTGAATTACCTTAAACTTTTTTCTCCCACACAGTGTAATCTTGTCCAGAAGCTGCAATTTGGAATGTTGGAGGGACAAGGTTCCCGACATCATTACTTGGTCCAATCTTGGCAATGATCTTCTCGTCTACGGCAGCCATGTACAGATTAGCATCACTGGCTAGAATACGTACAACACTGTTGGGTCTGATTTGGTTCCTAGTTCTGACTGCAATAAGTTTTGAAATCTCCTCTTTCAGACCCGAGTCAAAGAAATGATCATAGAACTGTAACAGGTAAAAAAAAAAAGAAGGAAAAGATCATTACACTGCAGAAACGCCAATGGCTGGTTCCCTATGCTCAATTAAACAGGCATTTAATTGCCATTACAAGAAAGATCTGTAGTAGAAGTTCTACTACAGACTTCTCCAGTAAAATGTTTTCAATTAATCAGATTAATGGAAAACTTTCATTCTTTTGGTATGTAGCTAATCATATGGTTACAGTGCACAATAAAGAAAAGCAAAAAGGTACTTAAGTGAATGGAAAAAGTTGCTCTGAGAATTTAGCATTCAAAAGTTTGTTGTCCACAAAATGCCAGAATTTTTTCACCAAGATGTTATTCTGTGAATTCTGGAATTTTTTCAGTAAACCTACTGTCTTCTCAATGAAAAATTGATATTCTTTTGTATTAAGATGTCTAAAGAAAAGCAAGAGTAAACCAAGGTTGACAAATTACTATTGATGGGATGCCTGGATGGGTGAGAATATAAACGTATCCCTGCATGATTTTATCTGATGGGAATGGCCAATGATTTTGTGTGGAACCTGTATCATGGTTGTCAATGAAAGTGACACCATTTCCTGGCAACAAGCCAATCACTCCAGGAGGTCCTCCATTTGAGGCATTCATCCGCCACAGCTCACCTTCAACTGCTGTTTGGAGTATTCCTTTAGTTGTAAAATCAAATACCATAACATCTATACCAGCATTTAGGATCCATTCCACAATGTCACGACGATGAGCATCCTGGTTGTATTCTAGCTTTCCATCACTTCCATAAGCAAGATCTTTCCATATTTCCCCTACTGCAAAACTTGGTTTTGTGTTTGTCATGTATATCTTAGTAAAAGCTGGTGAATATCCTCTGGCAAAATCAAATCGCCACCCATCAAAACCAATTTCATTTTTTAGCCAATTCATCCAATCAGATAGCTCTCTTTGTACACGTGGGTTTACATGATCAATGTCTGGAGCAGGTTTGAAGTCTGCTCCAGTGTCAGGATTTCCTTTTCCATCAGAGTAAAGAGTGTCATCACTGCAAATGAAAGACGGTCCCCAGTCAAGTCGATCATCTGGGGTTCCCCCCTCAAATATTGACCATATCCCTCTCTCATCTTGCTTCTCTGCACACCTGTGGTTTATAACTATGTCTGCTATGCACTGAATACCCCTCTCATGGAAGGCCCTTATTAAAGCTTTTAGTTCATCTTGGTTTCCATACTGTGATGCATTGAGATCATAGAGCCTTCCAGGCAGATAACCTTTAAAAAGAAAACAAGACAGAGAATATGAGATCAAGACAATAATTCTACTTATAATTTTGTTTTATTAACACAGACCGTATGGCTAACAATCCAACATGGCATTTCCACTATGAATTCCACTGCAAAGAATGCTGGCTTATTTCCATATGCACCATAAAAAAAAAAATAATAAAAGCAAGAAATCATTCATCCAACTTTCTAAAATTGAAGTTCAGAAACGTCAAGGAATGTCAACATTGATTCTATAAGAGAATGGAAACACTAACTGTACTTCGATAAACCTTTGGTGCAAGGTTAAAGTTTAAATTTCCTAACGTTGGCAGTTTAATATTAGGACAATGACCATCAGAATAACCATGGAAAATGTCCACAACAGAGAATCAAACAATCTAAACCGTGAAATTTACATATAAAGTCACCTGCACATAAATATATTAAAATTTAGAATTGAACATACACACATGATAATCTTTGACAGACGCTTACCTTCAGCAGAAACAGAATGAGAAGATGGAGGGAGCCAAACATGTGTAATGCCAGAAGTAGCCAATTCAGGAACAGAGTTCCTTAAAAAGTTGTACCATCCACCTTCCTTTTTCCATGATTCCCAATTGAATCCCTGATCATCAATGCCAATAAAATTACATATTATACACAACACAAGGAATTGACCATGAGAGGGAGAGAGAGAGTTACTTTTCTGTGAAATACAGGTCTACCTGAAACAAAATCTGAGATGATGTCAAGTTGGTCAAGAAGGCAAAAGTCAGAAGAAAGGAAAGTGATGCACTAATAACACCGGTCATCTCCTCTAGTTTTGATTTGAACTTTTGAGTTTTAATTGATCATAATCAAGAACTAATTCTTATATATATAATAGTTGTGTTGACCTCAAAGGTTTACATCATTATTTGTTCATGTAATCATCATTAAAATATATAGTTGTGAAAACCTGACTTTTCAATATTCCTTCATCCTTTCATATGGTTGACTAATACTTTTCTGACTTGACTTTTGAGACTTCTAGCTCTAGATGCATATGAATTCAATTCAACGCTTTCTGTTGTGTTGATGGTTACAAGAACTAAAATAGCTCCTGAAAACTTCATAAGCACTACCATTTTTTTTCTCATAAGTTTATGATCTTTAAAGCTCCACATGGTGTCTCCTTGCATTACAGCACCCTTTGTTTTTGTGAGACTGTCCCATTTGTAACAGTGAATCACCTGCAACAGTGAGACACTGACACTGCTGATGCCATGCCTAACATGGGCGTTACATGCTGACACACCTACACATTGCCATGACCATGACAACTATTTAAATCCTTGTGGGAAACAACTAAGAATCCTGCTAAAATTCTTTGCATCCACAAAAAGGATATCAAAGCAGCCAATGCCAATATTAAATAAACCCTCAAAAACTTTCCCTTTCATATATATCTCATACGGCAATAAAAATCCGGACTGCAGTCTCCACAATCACAAACTGCAACATAGAAACAACAATGAATATAGCTAATATAATCCTATTTCAGTAGAGCCTTGAAGCACACAAAATCTCTGAAATCATACCCCCATTTTAAAACATGACATAAGAGGGCCAAAATCAGTTATGCTTCTTATTTAGGAATATTTTTTCTCATGGATAACTGATGATATTGAATGACGAAAATTATAATGATCAAAACAACAAGAACTACAGAACCAATGGAAGAATTTAATATGATAATAATTCGTAATTCATTCATCAAAGTCATAGCACATGCAATAACAACATCAGAGGTTACAATACAGAACAGAGAGACTACATTTTACCCAGTAATCATGGTTCCAATGCCTTCCTCTGACATAATCTCATGAAGCAAAGAATGCTGAACTCGCCCATCAATAATACTTGCAGTCCTCACACCTTGAGCAAGTGATCGTACACAACAATTCACCTTAGGAATCATACCACCAGCAACCTTCTTTTCTGCTATCATTTTCTTCACTCCCTTTATATCAATCTCCTTCACCAAACTCTTTGGGTCATCTCTATTTTCCAGTATGCCTGCCACATCCGTCAACAGAATCAGCTTCTCTGCCCCCAACGCAGCCGCCAATTCCCCTGCTACTGTGTCAGCATTGATGTTGTATGATTGGCCTGACTCATCCGAAGCAACGGATGCAATCACAGGAATGTGGCCGTTATCAATGAGTGGCTGTAGGATGCTAGAATCAACTCGGGTGACTTCTCCGACGAAACCCAAGTGGGCGGAATTGGGGGTGGGTCGAGCCATGAGGAGACGGCCGTCCATACCGGAGAGTCCAACGGCAGTAGCACCAGCCTTATTGATGAGAGAGACTAAGTCTTTGTTAACTTTACCAACCAAGACCATAGACACAATCTCCATAGTCTTAGCATCAGTGACACGAAGACCCTCATGGAAGAGAGGCTGGATGTTAAGGAGTTGAAGCCAGTGATTGATCTCTGGTCCTCCTCCATGGACAAGAACAGGACGAAGGCCGACACAAGAAAGGAGGACAAGGTCACTAACAACAGAAGCCTTAAGCTCAGGAACCTTCATGGCGGCGCCGCCATACTTGACAACAATGGTCTTACCTCTGAATTTCTGAATGTAAGGAAGGGATTCGGATAGAATGTCCACCCGGAAGCGATCGGGAGAGTCAGAGGTGACTGTCTTTTTGGTCGCCGGAGATGACAAGGAGGATGATGCTGCTCTGATAGTGAAAGAGAGGGAGTTGGATACAGAACGAGGCAAAAGGAAATTAAGATTAGAGGCCTTTAGATTTCTGAGATTTGGAGATAGAAAAGAAGATGAAAGAGGATTTAAGGGTCTTGATGCCGCCGCCATGTTCTTCTCCACTCTCTCTGCTTTGCTTACTATCTCAACTGTGAGTGGTTTTTATAAGTTTTTCTGATCTGATAGTGATGAACGGTGGCGGAACATATTCTTTGTAAAAACTAGCGTACTGAATATTTTCTAATAAAATTTATTTAATAATTTATTTATCATAATGAAATTTTTATAATTAATTAGTACATAATAAAAAATTAATTAAAATGAAATTAAAAAAAAAAAACGAAATAACGAAGATAGTAATAGAAATTAAAATAAAATGCAACGACTTTGTTTCTAAGAGGGAGTACCTTAGAAAAACAAAAGTTTTCTTATTTAAATCAAACTTTAAAACTTAAAATTTAATTTTTTTTTAGATAATTAACAGTGCTATACTTTATTTAGGACTCTAAAATCTAAAAAAAATGAAAACCAAATTTAATTGATGATTATTTTATAAAATTAAAATCTCAATTTTAGTTTGTTTTTTTTTTCTTGAAACTAAAATGAATTTAAAATTAAAAAATATATAATTCTTAATTCAGATTAATTAGATGTTTTTGATAATTTAATTTTTATTACAAAATTTTTTTCTTGAAGAAATTAAATTTCATCGAATTTTTTTTTTTTTTCTATTAAGTGGTTTTTCTTTTAGTCATGATAATTAAATGAATAAATTGCATTAAGAAAACTAACTAATGATAATTGAAATATAAAGAAAATGTTAAGTGAAATTTTAAACTCTGAATTATTTCAAAATATAACAATTTGAATATAATGAAAAATAAAAACCTTTGTTGATTACAATTGAGTTGAGTTAATATCAAAACGTATTGGTGAGTCATGTTCATATCGGGTTGATCTACTCAGATAACATAATTAGGATCAATACGAACACAATTCATTTATTAATCATGTCACCTTAATACGATATATAAATTAAACAAGTTACACGAACACGACGAATATAATTCGAATAAATTTAAATAAAAATTTATTTGTCTTTGGTTTTTTTGTCATTTTATTTTTTTTATTCATTTTGTTTGTCTCTTTCAATACAATATAAATGATTATTTTTACTATTAATATTATTAAAAAATATACGGATTATAAATTGATCGGGTCCAGTTGACACGACACATAAAATAAAACGAATTATAATGAATTAATGGGTCAACACTATTACACGACTCGTTTTAAACAATATCATAAATGGATCAATCCGTTTACCGACATATACCTGCTAAACTTCAACTCTAACTCAAAAAATTTTAGCATTTGACAAATCATATTAGCGCGTTATGACTCTTTTTACACTCCTACAAAATAGTGTTCAGCTCCTTAAAAAAAAAATTTCTAGTGTTGTTGGTAAAACATAAAATTAAAAAATAGACATTGATTAGCATAGTGAAGAACACACCCTACCTTATTGAATCAATGTTAAAGTACACTTGGACAACACGACTGTCACAACAAGGTGACAATGTTGTAAAGGCTGAACCGAGGGGTGGCAACACAACACTGGCGCATCTATTTCTTCGGCTTGAAATTAACCGTAAATGCTCATTCATTCACCGAGGGACCAAATAGAAATAGTTAACGGATTAAAATATTAAGACATTTTAATGTCTTTTTTCAAATCGAACAACAATTTTTGTTGCAAGATACAAAGTTGGCAACAACTCTCTTTCCCTCTCTCCAGCTTCTTTGGTCTGAAATGAATGTCATGGAATGAAATGTTCTAATGATTCCAACAGATATCAACAAACAAGCTTATAGTTTATTTTTCTGGGCTAGAGTGAGAATGAAGGTGAAACCAGTTTACATGTATAAAAAGCCTAACATATAATGTAAGAGTACATTTGATAGGTCATAATACAATGTAATATAATGTAATCAAATGCATTTTTAATATAAACATCATACTAAAAATATATTTGATTACATTATATTGCATTACAACTTACCAAACGTACCCTAAATGTAGTCAATTGCTCAATAGATTCTAAACAAATAAAACACCAGAAAAATAAATTCGTAATAAAAGCTATTTTTTTTTCCATTTTCGATTTCACAATATATGGACTAATCTAAAAACAAGGGTTTATCAAAGAGAGAACAATTATACAGGATTGCCTATTATTTATACACCAAAAGATAATCAAAAAGGGATGCTTGATGGTCCCCTACCTCCTTTCCTCTACAACAAAAAAAATTATCGACTATAGAAATGAAAGAAAATATTCACTTGATTGGTAAAAACCAATCAAATGAAGAAACAAACCTACAAATAAAGTCGATTAATCACCTGAGAGCCACCAGATAACCAAAAAAGTTGAACAAAATCTTCCATCTATTCATCGTCATCTGAATCTGCATTTTTATTAACATACGTAAATAACTCATGTCTAAAGTAATAAAGACGTGAGTTAAGATAAATTTAAAACATGTAAGGAAGCCACTCTCTAGAATTCCAAATGAATAATGATATTCTCAACTCTTATAAATTTCTGGAAAAATAAAATTGTAATGCAAACTTGAGATCATGTTTTAGAGCCATTTTCTTTCAGAGAAGTCATATTGATTTAATTGAGGTTACATATATGCTAATTGACATGTAGAAATTAAGCTCCAACTCCTAAAAATATGTGCAAAAAAATATCAATAGCTTCAATGACCTGCTCATTGAGCTAAAAAAGATGAAACAACAAGATTAGAAGTTCAATCAAGGTTGAACTGGGAATCAAGTAATCAACCTGGCAACATCAATTTATAGCAAATATACAAATTTTTTTAGTATAGAAATACATAATAAAATATGAAAAAAAAAACCTTCTAATCACATTTTGTTTATTATTCTTCTGAAATTTAATTTAAATACCTTTTTTGCTTTTCTTACTACTGATTTTTTTTTTTTTGTCTAGAAGGAATAGTTATTGGTTATCATCTGTAATCCATTTATTGGGAGTGAAATTCAAATAAAAACACAACAATTACAGAGAAGGAAAAGAAAATCTCCAAGAAGAACATAAACAGAGTAATCGTAGTATTTGAGTACACATGAAACCATGTGGAAGTAATTGTAGTATTTGAGTACACATGAAAGCATGTGGAATTCTGGTAGGCATTTAGCCGCAACTATTTCAACCTGTGTTAGGAATTTTGAGATTTTAAAATTGAGGCAAATTTCTAGCATGCCATGTCAGCTCAATCAAAACCATGCATGGTTTGGCGGACCATGGTTGCACTGTGGAGTTGACCAGTTATCAGTTTTGACCTCTTGCAGGTTTAATGGGTCACCGGTACTGTTATACATACACATTCTTGGGTAAAACCAGTTCAGCCACCCTGGTTGATTTTCTTAAAAACACTGGAAACATAATGGAATGCATTTTCTTAAAGAATCATTTAGCAGTCCATAAAGAATGCACACATATCTATCAATTATTAATAGACTCCAAATTACTTTTACCAATATCATAAGAAATATCAGAAACGGAAAGAAATTCCAAAATATCATGAAATGATGTAAAATATACAACTAAAATAACAGAAGGCTTACCAGATCTTATATCTTCCCCCACTCTTCCTCTATTCCTTAGCTGTTTCATTATCATTGAGTATATAAGAACCCACCAGTAGATGTGGAATACAAGTAGCATCAGCAGCATTGTATTGAAAACATAGTACACTGAACAGGGGTAGGGCTTTGCTAAATCCAAGAAGTCCTTAACATCATAGCTGGGAAATGACAGCCATAAGAACCCATAAGCAAAAGGAGCCCACTATACAGCCAAAAGTAGTGAAATCAAATCATTTACGATGATAGCAAACCTTGAAGTCTTGATTACCCAAAAGGGAAAGAATATTAGTCGTAGCATGAGCCACGAGATGGCAAATAATCCAAAGCAAATGCTCGCTCCAAGCTCCTTCCCAGAATATTTAAAAACTTTTGCAGCTTCTAAGAATACATCACTTGCATCATGCAGGGCAAGGATAATCGAGCCTATACGGAGAAATCTGGAAATGAAAATTTTAACAAGTCATTTCTCTTATCCATTCGATTAAAACTTGCTTGCTCCTAACAGTGCTTTTGTGTTTAAACCAATGGAGTGACAACAATATAAAACTGTCAAAAGTCCAGTTGTTCTCATATAAGAGATTATGTCATCTCAATCTAAATACACTTGCAAATCTCCATTTGATATCATCAAGATTCATAAAGTTATGCATCTTCATTCTTCAGAAAATTAACTTTAGCATCCTTAGAGGAGAGAAAAGTTCTCAAAACTTCATGTCAAACAGCAAAAGGCCATTTAACTTGAGGAAGAATGCACGTGATGAATATTAATACAAAAACAAAGAACAGAAATGACAATGTTTTTTTTTAACCCAAAGACAAGAATTTGATGGTCACAAGAAGAACCCATGTTAATTGAAATTTGGTACGAGTTTCAACTATTGGTACATGTATCTAGAGGTTAGATTTAGCTATTTTCCAAAATTTTCACAGATTTTTCACAAAGTAAAAGTGTCAGGAGTGTCATATTCATATTCAAATCTCCTTATTCAGCACAGGTATTTTACAGTGAAGTGAAGAGTATAAATTACTAGAGAATAAGTTGAAAAGCATAAATATCTCCTCCTGTTGCAATTAATTTCATCTAGAACTATTGTAGTTCAATTCACTCACCTGTTTTGTACCTGATAGGTTAAAATCATCCTTTTAATCCTATTGGCTATCTTAGCAAAAAGGTTTTGAAGGGGATGAAAAAAATCACCTGTGTTCTTTTAAACCTCAAGGTTTTGGCTTACATCCCCAAATTTTTGGTGAAGTGGATAGTATATTTGTCTATATGATTGAGGATTTCTCTACAAGCAATGTGTTGCACCAAAGCCAGGGTGTAATAAGCAAGGGTGTAGAACATTCCTAGAAAGCAATGCACCATGTCTAAGGAATGGGGAGAGCAAGGAAGTTGTCAACCATTGGATTAAAGCAGAATAGATGGAATGGAGAGCTGGAACAAGGATATTTTTAAATCATAAATCCAAATAAATTTTAGAAAAACTTTACAGGACTACAATTTGACCAGGTACGATGTATCAGAAACAGCACATTCACAAAGTTAATTTGACAGAGACAAGTATACTAGAATGGATGTGGAAATAAAATGAACAGCAGATAAAGGACTTGGGCATTTGTAGGAAGGTCAAAAGCAGCACTCATTGAAGATAAAAAAGGAGAGCTCAGCTGATTGAGATGGTTTGAGCAAGTCCATTGTAAACCAATAAAGGTACCAATATGAAAGATTGAACATATCAAGGCCACAAGAGGGAGGAAGACGAGGGATAGACCTAGGATCACATGAAGCACAGTAGTAAAGAAGGATTTAGTAGCACTAAAACTTCCAAAAATGTAGCCCTAAACATAATGGAACGGGAGCATAAACCCGTTTCATTATGCAGATTATGTTGATTTTTCCTTGAATATATTTTATTTCTAGTACTAGGGTTGCAGCCCCCTTGGTTCCATTTACTGTTAGTTTTTATTTTCACTTGTTCAAAAGGAAAAAAAAAAAAGATCATGGCCTGTCAATCCCAAAATACACAGAAGTCAATTGTTTAACTGCTGAATTCTATCTTAAACAACCTGCAATTAAAAAGTGATTCAAAATACATGTATAAATTTTATAATTATCAATTCTATTTTGTTAATGGCATAACTAACAGTAATTATCACAGAAAAAGATACATCAAACAGCTTCAAAGACACACCTAATACTTCTTCAATCAAACAAATTTGAAACACCAATGAAGCTTAAAGAAAATGACTTCATATTTATCTGACTCACAATCCAAAGTACTATTCTTAGTACTGAAGTATTACCTTGCAATGTAAGAGTATCCTATCAGTATAACCGTAATAACATGATGAGACATCATTACAGCAAAGTCCTTCCTTCTAGTTTCCCACGTAAGGAGAGCAGCACTACTATAAATGTAGAACCCACATTGGCACATGTAAAAAAGCTTTAGTGGAAGCCTGAAATGAAAAATGATCCAGGTCAGTAAATTCTCACCCTTGATGTGGTCTTCTTACCTTAACAAGAGCTTCTTACATAATTTCAAGAATCAAGGGAAAACATAGATAACTCATAAAAGACAATCCATTTCTGTCATTGAAGTGCTAAAGCTAAATATGCATGGCCATACAAACAGCTATCTCTATTAGATGGAAAAAGTCCTAACATAAGAATTACTCACTTTAATTCTTGATCTGGCCAGCCGCTGAAGTACTCTCTTGTATTTCTGAACCATGGTTCATTATAGGTAATTTTTAAAACACATACTTCAACGGTGGCATAGTATGTTAGCTTCCACATAGACTCTGAGCATTTTACAATTGTTGCCTGCGTGGCCTCATCAATCCTCAGTGGCACAGCTTTCTTACGCAAAAACCAAAAGGCCAGTCTCTAAACATATGTGAAAAAAATTATAAGAGAAATTGGAATATGTAGCAAAGTGTTCATATATATATATATAAGAGAATAAAAAAGGTAATAAAAAAAGAGAGGAAAACAGTTATGGATAACAGTGATATGTTATTGAATTAGCATAAACAATTTGCTGACAATATTATTTATTGTTATTTGAAGAAGACAAGGTTTATATATATATATATATATATATATGCTGAGACGTAATATCCTATTAACTTATTTTATGATCGCACAACCAATCACCTTGCAATTAATGTGCTAAATTGCAAAATGGATGAACTTCCAATGTAGGACATCTCAACAAAACCTTTTCAATCCCTCAACAGCAGCTAAGGTCTCTGCTGAGAAAATAAATCTGCAGGGAACTCCTTAGTTGAATGGTAAACATTGTAACTCTGAACTGCATATTTCAAATCTTTCTAATAGAGGAAAGAGCTTCATGGTACATTAACTTATGAAAATCCTCAAATGGTATATCCTCTTACAACTAAATATGATGATATAATATCCAGTTCAAGATAAAATTAATAAAGTAATATGGAAGAATGTAGGGATCACCAAATTATGAAGCCTAGTATGACAAAGGGGAATCAGAAAACAAATTTCCAATAGATTCACAGCAAGGCACCAGCAGTTTGACAATCCTGTGAACTTTAAACAAGTATATATATGGCTTATGGTACAACATAACCATTATGTAATACACATTAATTTTGTGGTTCAATTTAGCAATCCATTGAAACCATTCTGGCTTGTCCAAACTTTGCATAACTAATTCCTAGATACAAGCACCATCAGAGCTTCCACCAATATTATTTTCTTAGGAAAGGACAATATGCCTGTGATGGGCTACAGCTTCACGATTCTTGGAGGATATTACTTCTATTTTCTATATTGGCTCCTTCCCTGTATCATTTAGAAGAAAACACTAAATCCTCCTCTTAGAAATTCTCTTCTTCAACTAAATCAATTATCTTTTTATCATAAAAAAAAATACACATGAATACACCATGAACACATGATGGCTTCAGATCAGCAAACAACATTAATATAAAGAAAATCAATCCTCTTCTCTAGAAGAGGGAAAAGGGGCAAATTCTCCACACCTCATTCTATGACCAAACCCAACTAGTTTGGGATTAATGGAAAAGGTAACTTTTCCATAGCTAGGTGGAGTTGAGGAAACAGATTCATACAGCCAACCCCAACTAGTTTGGGATTAAGGCTTAGTTGAATTAAGTTGTGTGATAACAGGCAATTTCCTTCAACCTTTACTACAGCCGCTGTACAGCTTTCTTTATATTTGAAATGATGAGATAACAGCTTTCATAAAAATTTATAATAGTAATGCCAGTTAAGATGGTGATCAAATGTAATGTAAATCATCTCCAATCAAAACCAAGTGGAAACTAAGAACTATTTCACATTGGAAACGAAGGTGCCACAAGAAACAAACTAAAGATAAACAAGTAATTTGATAAATACTTTTTCCCCAAACAAGAAGAGATCATCCTTTTAACATCTTTGAATTTAGATATTCTCAAGGATCATGTGACTAATATCTCCATAGTCCATATCTATCATAAATTCATTGACAAAATTATGACTTAATAGCTATAACAAATCCTATACATCCATAATCTTGCATAACAAATTCTTATATCCAAGCACCTTCACGCCTACCAGCAATTTTATTTTCATAGATGATTACCAAATGCCAGAGTTACAAAAATATCCATGATACCTGGAGGATATTACTTATTTTTTCTTTGTTTTTTTACCCTATCTTGGCTCCTTCCATCTATCACTTAGAAAAAAACAGCTAACCCTCCTCTTAGCAGTTTATCATCTACAATTTAATTAACTCTCCTTTTATTAGCCAAAAATAAATGTGCTTGGACAAACACACAATGGCTTCAAAACTGCAAACTAATAGCATAAGTTGCAAGACTACAAAGCAAATGAAGTCTCTTCTTTAGGAGGGAAAAAGGGACAAGTTCTCCAAAAAAATCTAGAAAGAAAGAAAAATTTTATTGAATGATAAAGGGCAACATTCGTAAAACTTTTATAACAAACTAGAATGTAGTACTTCTATTAATATTTGAAATGGTGAGAGCACAGGTTTCACAAAATTTATAACAATAATCATCACCAGCAAAACCATCTGAACACTAAAAAAATAGAGACCTAAGAACAAACCTAAAAGATAAAACAACAATTTGATTAAGAACAAATTAAATTTTGAATTAATTAACTATAAGCATTGAAAGAAGCTTAACTTTGAATCTTGAACTTTATTTTTCCTGTTACACATTAGTCTAATACAGAACTAAGCAACTCTATCAACTTTCCATCCACTTAAACGCTCAAATACCAAAACCACAATCAAAGAAATAGTTAAAGAAAAGATAATGTGTTGAAAGAAATCTTACTCGAAAGATGAATTTGTCCAAGAAGAACCTAGCAACGACGAAACCAAAAGCGAAGTAGATAGCAACGAAGAAATGCCAGGGATTTGGGGAGCCATTGTGGCTCAAGATCGATTCCATACGAGATTTCGAACCAGAATTGGATAGCAAAGCATGAATCAACAGATCAAATTAGGCGTGAGTTCGGTGTTCTCATTGTCGAAAAAAGTGAATAATTGCAAGCATTTAAGCTTCCATGGAAGTTGCAGAGATCTGGTTTTAGCCCTAATTGTGATTTGGTTATAGTGAGAAATGGTAAGGGAATGTAGAGAGAGAAAGAGAGATCTTGATTTCGTTTGTGTTTGTGTTCGTGTTTGCGTGTGTGTGAGTGTGGGGGTTGGCTTTTTTTAATTTGTAAATTTTAATTTTTAACAAACAAAACCATCATTTAGAGAGCGCTGCGTCATGTGGGGGGAGGAGAACGTGAAGGCGCCCTTCGCATGTTCTATAGAACATAGAATTTTCCATCTTTTGCATAGGTTCACTTTCCTTTCTCATTATCATTCTTTACACGTCGGATTTTGATTTTTCTTTCCTAAAATTGGCTGGCTATTGTATGTTATGGTCATACGCGCTCTAGTTGATAGTAACTTGTTGATAAGTATTTGATAAAATTATCATTAATTATAATTATTAATTTATTTTTTTATTTAAGTTACAGGGGTCTTTAAAATTAATTCTATTTGAGTCGGGAGAAATTATAAGAAGAGCAAAATTTTTCTTTAAAAGTTTTAAAACAGTTATATACTCAGGATTCGAACTCGAGAATTATGATTAAATTAGAAAAATCTCTAACTAGTTAATATACGTTCTTATTAATTTATTTAATGATTATTATGGATAAATATTAATATTTATTTTTTTATGAAATATAATATATATATAAGAAAAGAGTGGAAGAGGAATAAATAATCATTTTTCACAAATTAATATTAAAAAATAGAATATATTCAACTTTAATGTTGATGCTGGTGTGCCAAAAACCCAAAAAAAAAAAATTATATTATTTTAGATATTTTGCGAACTCAATATCATAAGCAAAAAATATAAAAAGGATTCTGAAGGTTGCAATAGACAACTTAACATATTATAATTATAAAACTCGAAAATATTTAGATAAACATTGACTAAATTCATTTGTTAACATATAGAAATATTTCATAAAAATGTAAATGTATAGATGCTATTTTGAATAAATCAGTAATAATGCTTAAGCAATACTTTTTTTAACTCATCAAAATTGAAACAATTTTGTCACCTAATATATTCATTTGAAGTGTGTTGGCTACTTGGCTTCTTGATAACTCTCATTCAAAGGAATATCATATGAAATTGAGAATATATCTAGAGGTATAAATTTTGGATTTTTGTCTAATCTCGCAAATGCTGAATCAGCCAAAGCTTTTCTTTGAATGTAATTGTGAAATGCCATAGATGCAATCACAATATTCTTTTTATATATTAAAAGGATAAAGTGTAAATATACTCTTAAATTTTAACTAAAAGTACAGATTGACACTTAATATTTTTCAAAACGCGTATTTACCCCTAATGTTTTCAAAACCTATCAATCCGTCTCATCACTTAACGTCCCCTCTATTTGAGTCAAATGCACGTTTGTGGGCTCCATTTTCAATCCAACTTGGACAAAAATAATAATAATATAATATTAAAATATCCCATTAAAAAAAAAGGAGTCAATAGAAAGTAATAATAATAAATACTAACTAACCTTTTTTTTTTTTTTTTTTTTGCCCTTTAATGGTGAAGATTTTAATTTTCAAAATATTCCCTTTCATTTCTCTTTTGATTTCTTCTTCTTCTTCTTCATGATTTTCATTTTTTCTTTCTTTTTTAAATCTACAACCAAACATATTCAATGAAAGGGAATCATTATCATAACAAACAAGTTAAATCTTGATGATGATGTTTGGTTACTTTGATAACTCTAGTTTGGTTTCCAATTTAACTCTGAATAAGCTCATCATCATCAACTACCTAGCTTAGCTTGAACTTGAACATTGCCGCATTGATCTGTACCCACTGCCTTAACCTTGTTTTCATTGTTTGTGGATTTATCACCTGCATCTAATTTTCCCATCAAACAAACAAAACAAAATAAAACAAAAAATAAGAAACAAATCTCATATTGGAATTCAAACTAAAGATTTTTATATTACCTGAGCCCACGATTGTGTGGGGGCTTTCCAGAGGAGACAGTAAATCACAATCTGACGCAGTGGATGAAGACGACATTGTCGTTGTGACAGACTTCGAAACGGTGTTGTAATAATGCTTGTTAACAGCATAATAAAGTCCCAAAAGCAGGTAAAGTATCAGATAAGTGTTGATCCATGTCCGACGAGTGAAATCCAAAACCTAACTTGCTTCAAGCCTAGAGTTCATCAAGATCGTCATCTGTAACACTTTTACTTCTTCGATTCTTGCTATTTCTTTTTCACTTAAGCCATTTCTCGTCTCAGTAAATATCCGGCGACTATGAATGATGTTTGTACAATGATGATGATAACAGTTGGGATGAAGGTGACAGAGGCAGAGGTTGTTGTGGTAGTGGTAGGAGTGGTGGCAAATGGGACTCATGGAGGGACATCATCGGCAGCACAACCTGTAAGTAGGGGAGTGCAACAGAGGTCGGAGGACCTCGCCCGGTGGGCTAGAGAGCGCTATGGCTAAAGAAAATGTTAAAATATTATTTTATTATTATTATTGTCCAAGTTGGACTGAAAATGAGGTCCACAAACGGTGCATTTGACTGAAATAGAGGGGACGTTAAGTGAAGGGGCGGGTTGATAGGTTTTGAAAACGTTAGGGGTAAATATGTACTTCGAAAAATATTAAGTATCAATTTACACTTTTAGCTAAACTTTAGGGATATATTTGCACCTTATCCATTAAAACGTATATAAGGACATTACTTGCAATATCTTTCATCTAACTTTCTAAACACCAAATGTTCATTTAATACAACCTCTAAGAAAGGAGTGCTAACGATTAAATGTCATTTTGGACCATTTGATCTTGTCTTTTTGTAAGGTTCAAATATCCTTCCATATATTGATATCTAGCATCTACTAAATAATATTTTTCTATATGTTTTTACAAAGTATATAATAAGAATTTTAAAAATAAGCCACAATTATCATTTTTGTATTATTTATATGAACATGTATGTTTATATATATATATATATATATATATATATATATATATATATATATACACTTGGTGGTGGCTTTGGAAAGTTTAAATTTTTTTATTTTTTTTAGAATTGCATATTGGAAAATCTTTCCATCTTGAGTTGTTCCCTCCAATCCCGCTAATGCAAATATAAATTGTATATCAAAACTACATTCAACCATAATATTTTGTGTAGGCATTCCTTTTATACCAATAAAGCGAATTAAATCTTCCTCATTTACGCTAGTAGGGACATGAGTATCATAAATAACTCATATGCAATCTTAATTTTGAAATATCAATTATTATATATATACATGCATATAATATGTGTACTCTAAGAATATGAAAAATATATTATCTTAAAATGAGGCAGATATCTATCATCATTAAGTATCTCTCTAGGAATGGTACTAAACGTCGGGTCTTCAGATTTTTATTAAATCTATTGAAAATTGCATCATTACCTTCAATACTTGAATGTGGAATGCATTCTTGAACATGTATATGAAATGTGGAATGCATTTTTAATTTACTATTTTTTAGTTTTTTTAGTACACATCATATAAGGTTTTTTCTCTTAGTCAAAGAAGCTACAGTGAGAAGTCTAATCAAATACAAATTCACGCACCATTCTCCCAACCATGAATAGCAATGATAGAGACAACTAAGAAGTTAAAATTATTTTTAAATTGTTTATTTTACATTCTTCAATACCTTACTGACAACAATTGTTTCTTTTTGTTTTTTAGTTTTTTTTTTTTAAAGATCTTTCTCTTTTCTTGCTTTCTACATCTACAAGTATTTTTATTACTTCTCCTTCCCTTATTTTAGTCAGTATAGAGTGTGCACCTAGGCTCAATAAATTTTGCATCTACACTTCATAGTAGCTAAATCAAATAAAGAGTATTAGGTTGGATCTTTTGTGATAAGCCAGAGAACTTAATGCCTATAAAATGAAAAACATGGTCAAGAGGGAGTTAGACCTTGTGCCTAGCAAAAAGTCTCCGACACTCAAATTAGTATAGAGTTTTGTCGGTGATAGTCGAAGAGAAGGAGATTTTCATTCTCTGAGCTTTAAGAGCTTTTTAGTGAGTGAAAAGAGATGAGAGAGATATAGAGTTCAATGTACTTTCAATCAGTTGTTGATCTTCCTTTTTGTATGCCTTGCACTACTGGCCCTTATTATCAATAAAATATTTCGTCAGTAATCATATTTACTGATGGATTACCGACTGAAACTATTTGTCGTAAAAACTAGAAAATTTTGTCCGTCGCTAATATACCATCTGTAATCAGGTCGGTAAAATTTACCGACGGTATTTTCCGTCGGTCCATAAATAAAAAAAAATAAACAAAATAAATAAATTTCGTCGGTAATCCGTCGGTAATTAATTAAAAAAATAAAATAAATAAATTCCATCGGTAATCCGTCAGTAAATATTAATTATGATTTTTTTAAATTTATAATTTAATTTAATTGCAATTATATTAAAATTCTCAAAGTCATAAATATAAAAGTAAATATGTTAATTTATATTAATGTAAATAATAAATATACAAAAAAATAATAGTGAAAAAATTATATAAACATAACAAAATATAATATGCTAATATAAAATAAATAATAAAAAAATCTGAAAGTAATATTCCGTCGGTAAAAAAAATCTAACTAAAATTTGTAGTGTTTGTAGTGTGATCATCAATGCCAGCCAGATCATCTAATAAATAATCATCATCATCAACACCATCTTCTAGAACAAGCGGACGAGCAGGTTGATGCTGGTCTGAAGCAAGTGGAGGAGCAGGCAGAGCAACAGGCTGTGATAGAAAATTAGGTGGTAAAGGTATCTCAGTGGCCGCTGATACATTCCGTAGCCACTCCTCCACAGGTCTCAACCTCTCATCTACTCACCGATCCACCTCCCGCTGTACGTCCTCGGATGAAGGAGGTGGTGGGGTAGAAGAAGTACTGGCACAGGGATGTCCATAAAAATAAGGTGCCTGATAACCTATTCCGTAAATCCTGCCTTTCGTCCGGCCCCTAATAGCTTGAAGGTATAAATCCCTCTCGTTCACCTGACGAGGCTTAGTGGATCCTAGGGCTAGCTGTGACAACTGCTCATGGAGGTTATTGATATCCTCCTGCATTTTATACAATATTAGTAACTATCATAATAGTATAGCATTATAAATAATTATTTTTAATTTTAATTTAACCATTTCGTTACTTACATGAATCCTCTGTGATCTGGTATCAACAAACATATGCCCGACATTCTTCTTATTGTGTGTGCGCAAGAAGACCTCAACGGGCAGAGGCTCACATCCCAATTGTCGAGCTTGTTAAGAATTGAAATATACTACCTAGTAAAATAAATAACTTTAAAAAAATTGAAAAATGAATAAAAATAATTACCAATCGTCTGGCATGCTCCTCATGGGATATAGACCCTCTAGTGTGCAAAGACTGACCAAATCTTGGACCGCCTTTCTCTGTCTTTCTATTCTTGCTGGCCTGATGAGATAGCTTTTTGAACTCGGGACTAGCCCAATGCTGATGCCATCTCTCCCAAGCCTCATCTGGCATTTCTTCTCTATGTGCTTCACATTGTGAAGCAAGTCCTTATAACGCAATGCAACCTTCTTATAGAAGGTTGTGTCATGACCCGACTTCCGAGCCGCGACGATCCTAGGGCATGGGTAGGCTTAAGGCCACCGAAAACCCGTAGGAACCTCATCAATCCATCATCTATAACCATATCATACAATCTCCCAAGATCAGAACCAAACAACTATACCATTCCATATTCATTAATATCATTCGATATTCAATTACAATATCATATTCGAAAGCTTAATGCTTAAAAGGCCCATAAGACTATTTCTATTACATATATCATTCAATACCTTACCATGAATCATCTATATTTAAATAATCATCTATACAAAAGGACTTAATGGAAAATGAGCTATTACATTAATCACTTGAGTTTTCGAGGGATGGAGAAGAAGAGCGCCTCGGGAACTTAACAGATAAATTAAAGCTCATTTGAGAAAAAAAATAGAATCGATAATGAGATAAGGCAGTGAGTAAAGATTATACTACCATAACCTGTGAAGCTCGGTGATTCAAAGTCGGTTTACAATAACAGTTGACGGTTTATCTCAATCAATGACAACAAACAATCGGTTCAATAATAATAATAAACAATAGGTTCAGTATCAATTAACATTCGGTTCAAATTCCATATCCAATCGCTTCAATAATATTAATC
>CATKHJ010651746.1:0-10351 GCA_949750685.1 Vernicia montana | reverse complement strand
GGAAAAAAAAAATCAGGCCTTTTATTTATGATTAGTTAACTCAAGTTTTAATTAGGATTGGCTAATAGTACGAATAAATATCAATGCTGTGGACTTGTTACTTTCACAGTACCATATATATTATTATTATTCATACCCATTTACTTCATATCATCAATTATGTAACCAACAAAATATACATTCACTCTGTTTTAAATTAATAATCGTTATAGATAATTTTTTTTATTTTAAATTTTTTTTACACAAATATCTTAAAAAGACAAAATATTATCTCATATATATATATATATTTTCTTTTTAAAAAATACACTTATTAAATTTTTTTTTTCAAAAATGCTTTACTTTTAAAAATATATCATAAGTATAAAAAAAAAAAAGACACTTTTAAAAACCTAAAAAGACAATAGATAATTTTTGAAGAAAAAAAATGTATTTGGTATAATTTCCAGTATTTTAAATTAATAGTCATTTTAAAAGTTTTATATAGTATTTATTACCCTTTTTTCAATTTTACCCTCACCTCAAATTAATAAGAAAGAGTTTTAATGATAGAAAAATAAAAATATTTTAGTCAACTTTAATTAAAATTAAAGTTATTTAATAACTTCTTTAATTTTTATGCAATCCTTTATCCCTATATTTGGAAAGAAGCAAAATAAAAGAGGAAAATAAAAGAGAAAAGCAACTTTCCCTTATTTAGAAAAAGAGGAAAATAAAAAGAGGAAGAAAAATAAAATTTATTTTTCATCATATATTTTCTCTTTATTTTGAAAGGAAAATGAAAATAAAGAGTAAAAAAAAAAGATGAAAAATAAAGTTTATTTTCCTTCATTTATTTTTCACTCATCTAAACAAGAAGGAGGAAAATAATTTTTTTTTTTAATTTTTTTTTTCCTTAGGAAAATTTTCAAATATTGCGTAAAACTTTTAATATTTTGTGATGAAGTATTTTTTTTTTTCTCTTATTAAAAGATTTGTAAGTTCATTTCATTTATGAAAGTTGTTATCACAAAGCAATGGCAAATGGCAATATTAAATTCAATAACTATCATCAAAGTTAAAAATATTATTTTTGAAATATAAATACTTTTAACGATCGAGCTTTTTTAATTTTGGCCAAAGGTATAAATAGGATATTCTCCTTTGGAGTGGTGCTCAATTGAGTTCTTAATTATTTTTTTTTATCCCGTTAGATTCTTAATCTTTTCAAAATGTTACATATAAAACTCTCTATTTTGAACTGATACTCAAGTGAGCCCTTAATTTTTTTTTTTTATTCTATTAGACCCTTAATCTTTTCAAAATGGTACATATAAAACCCTCCATCCATAATTTAAGATTTTTGTCAAGTAATGTTAAAAATAAAAAAATTAATATCTATGCACCTACGTATTAATTTTTATTTTTGTATAAATATTTTTTAAACTATTTAGAGAAAATTTAATATTTGTGAAATTTAAAGTTAATAAAATTAATTAATTAATTAAAATATTAAAAATTAAATTTAATATAAAATGTTTTCTTAATCCTTATACATTAAAATATAATTTATAAAAAAAATTATATTTTATATTTCAATAAAGATAAAATATATATTTTTTTATCTCTCTTCGGTTTTGAATATTTTTTTTAAAATAAAAATAAAATATATTTTATCTTTATTAAAATATAAAATATATATTTTTTATAAATTATATTTTAATGTATAAGAATTAAAGAATTATTTTATATTAAATTAAATTTGTAATATTTTAATTAATTAATTAATTTTATTAACTTTAAATTTCATAAATATTAAATTTTCTCTAAATAGTTTAAAAAATATTTATACAAAAATAAAAGTTAATACGTAGGTACATAGATATTATTTTTTTATTTTTAACATTACTTGATAAAAATCTTAAATTATGGACAGAAAATTTTATATGTACTATTTTCAAAAGGTTAAAGGTCTAATGAGACAAAAAAAAATATTAAAAGCTCATTTGAGCATCAATCTAAAAGAGAGAGTTTTATATATGCTATTTTAAAAAGATTAAGAATTTAATGGGACAAAAAAAATATTAAAAGTTCACTTGAACATCGCAACGTAAAAAAGAGAGTCATATTTGCCTTTAATTTTAAATAGAAGCCAAGCTACGCCAGCTAGTGCAGCGGAGCTGAAGCTTTGGATGAAAATAAAAAGGCAAAATTAAATTTCTCGAACCCGAGACGAAACGCGGATAAAAGAACAGAGGAATGGTGTCGTTTTGCAAAAAGACGCGTGGCAGAGAAAAGATTTGAATTAAATGATTCTGTAGACTTTAAAAAGCTCTGACTCTATGAATAATTAATTCAAAAAGTGGCCTTTTAGCAATTAGCAGTGAAGATGTAAGGCGGCCACATGTGGGGACCACACGGAGAAAAACAAAAGTATTTTTTTTCAGTAATAAAAGAAAAAAGAAAACAGAAAAAATAAATAAATAAACAACCCACCTTTAATTTAATGATATTAAAATTATTTTTATTAAATATCGAATTCAAATTTGTGTTAAAATTAAATTTATTAAAAAAAATAATAATAATAAATCCTTTTCTTCGAGTTTCCAAATGGTTAGGGCAATTTTACAATGACACTCCATTATTTATTTATCAAGTTCCCATTAATTATTATTAGATGGTTTCAAGTCCTATAATTAGAAAAAAGAAAAAAAATTGTATATTTTTCAAAAATATTAAACAATCCGACAGAAGAAATATAATTATTTTGAAATTTTTATAATTAAAATATTTTTAAAATAATTTATAGTCTCTTAATTAATATTTTAATAACAGTACGAAAATATTGTTTTTAGTTAAAGGTTTAGTTAAACTATTGTTTTTTACCCCGAGCATATAATAGAAGTGAATTACTTTTTTTTTTTTTTTTATCCAAAGTTCCTAACCATAAATATATTTTTGGATGAGTTTATGCGTAAATTAAAAATTAATTTTTTTCTACTCAGTTATAATTTCGTCGATTTTTTCATCATTTAAAAGTGTAAGAAGTGAGAGATCTCATGTTTAAATCTCTTAAACCATAAAAAGTTGTCATCAATTTAGTTAAATATGTTAAAGAAGAATACTATCGTCTACTGTAGTCTATTTTAATCCATTGAACTTTTATTATACAAAAATAAATAAATAAATAAATAAATCTTCTTACTCCTCGTCCCAAACAATCGAGCAAATTCCATTACTAATTAAACTATCCATTAGGATAACAAGTATAACAAGTAAATCGCTTAATTATGTTAACGATGATGAATTTTTAAACACACAATCAACTTAATACAATTTGCAAAAATTATTATTATTTTTTTAAATAAACCTTGATTTTTCTATTGTAATTTAAAATAAATTAACATAAGAGGGCAATCTAGTCATTAAGCAACCAAAATTTCCACTAACTTGGACACGTTCAAACCACTTGGAAACTGAAGGCTGTCTCTAGCTGTGAACACAGTTAAATAGATAGATAATTAAAGAGTGAAGAGCCTTTACTCTGCTGCTATAAATATTCAGCTTTGGACTCAACTATAAATCTCAGTATAGTGCCCAAACGCCTTCTTTGATACGCCTATCTGCCTTGCAGAAAAAAAAAAGATCTAACCTTTCTTCTTCTCTGCAACACCTCTAATGCTTAATTTTCTCCATACCCACTCTGGTTTTCTTCTTTTCAGATTCCAAAATCAAATTCTCTGTTCTTCATGATTTGTTTATCCGCTTAAATCTCTTTATTACTCTGTTTTTTAAGAAAGATCATAGCTTTTCCATTTCTTGCTTTTCTCTGTTTCTCTGTTCTTTACAAACCCATTTTGATCTTTGAAGGAAAAAGGGACAATTTTTTAGTTCTCTGTTTCCTTCCTTCCTTCCCTTTCATTTTCTTTTCATTATCTCTCTGTCTCCTCTGTTTTCTCATAAAAAAATTTTTCCATGGCTATGGAAAGAATGCAAGAAAACAGTGTTCCTTTCGGATTCACCAATGCCCCCGATATCGGATCCTCACTATCGGACCTGATATTAGCGGGAGGCAGCAACACCTTAGATTCAATTTTCTCTCATTGCCCTCCAGCAAGCACCATTGCCAGCCCTGTTTTTGAGCCTTTAGGGTCTTCAGTCTATCTTCGCCAGAGAGATCTGTTGCAAAAATTTTGCGAAGAAAACAGAACAAATAGTAGTTCATTTTCTCGCAATTTGCTAACGAACACACTTCAAAATTCTGTTCAAACAAGCAATTATTTAACCCCAAGCAAGAAAAAATTATACAAGGGAGTGAGACAGCGACATTGGGGCAAATGGGTAGCGGAAATTAGACTCCCTCAAAACAGAATGAGAGTCTGGTTAGGTACTTATGATACTGCAGAAGCTGCAGCTTATGCTTATGATCGTGCAGCTTATAAGCTTAGAGGTGAATATGCAAGATTGAATTTCCCAAATTTAAAAGATCCCAGCCAGTTAGGATTCACAGATTGCAATAGATTGAATGCTTTGAAGAGTTCAGTAGATGCCAAAATTCAAGCAATTTGCCAAAAGGTGAAAAGAGAGAGGGCAAAAAAGAGTGCAGCAAAGAAGAGTAATGTTGATGCTAATAATTCTGAGAATATTAAATTAGCGAAAGTAGATTCAAATTCATCATCTCCTTCCACATCATCTTTATCACCTAATGTTTTTGGTGATAATTGGTATGGTGAACTAGTTTCACCAACTGTATCTGAAGATGGGTTCTGGAAATGTGAAAATTCTCCTTCCTCTGTTTCTACAGAGTGCCCAATCATGGTGCCAGAGGACATAAAATTTGAAGACTGCTCCCTAGCAAGAATGCCTTCTTTTGATCCTGAGTTAATTTGGGAGGTTCTTGCAAATTAGGCAATCATTTTCTTGATTTAGAGTCCAAATAATGAGAGAGGATTCTTGATTTAGAGAAATATATATATGTTAATTTCTCTGCTTTGTTTTGTTAGTCATAAGTGTAAATTGTAGTTTCAATAGGACTAAGTTTGTTTAGGAATTTTAGAGCTTGTTTCAATTTTAGTTAAAGGGTTCTTGATGTTTGTAATTGTAGTTAGGGCCTTTATTTTTGTATGAAGGCATTGAAGAATGATCATACTACTCAACTTATTTGGTGTTGTATGTGAGTTTGAGTTAGTAGTTATTATCTTTTCACTAATTATTAAAAGATTTTTTTAGCTTTTCCTTTTACCCTTGTTGTTACTTGTCATGCTTAATTTAATTGCTAATGTTCTTCAAAAGGTAGAGTTGTGCTTGTATTCTCATTTTCCTCTTATAGATTTTGGAACCCATAAGGATCCATCATGCTATGAAATAACCTCAAGACAGCTATAAGATTTTTTTATTTGGTTAAAAAATGAGGGAGCAGGAAAGTTGAAACAAGTATATGATGATTGAATTACCATCTCAATGGCACAATATTATAAAATAATATTTTTATCTAATTATGTCAGTTGTCTTCTAACACAATCATACTCATTATATAGTTAATTTTATTAATAATTTTTTAGTTCAATGGCATTGAATTCAGAATTAAATTTATAAAAAATTATATAATTAGTTTATTTTAAAATAAAATAAGTGAAAAAAAAATAAAATAATTATTTACATCGAAATAATTATATTTAAGGCTTATTTAAACAAAAATTAATGGTAATATTTTTTTTTATATATATACTTCAAAAAAAATTCAAATTATTCATTTAATAAAAAAAGTTAAAAATATTTAAATCTAAAGTATAATAAAAATGGATTTATTACGAACTATATATAAAAAAAAAAAAAGAAATCTGGTCCAAATTATTTCATTCCAAATAAATTCTTAAAGCGAATCAAACACCACTCTAGTCACATCAAATTGACATTACACTTCATAGAAAAAAATTGATAATGATAAATAACTATAAAAAGAACTGTGAGTTTCAGTGGATTGATATGAACAACATAATTGATCAGATGATCTGAACGTGAAGACAGCCACGTTTTTGCAACTTATCCTCTCCCTATCCTTCTTAATAATGAGACTCAAAAAATCTGTATAATGTATGCTTTTATGCTTTTTTGGCATTTAATTGTATCATTACACAAGACATTTACTCATCCTATGAGTAAAGATAACACTCATATCAAAATCGGTATCACAAATCTACACTTTCAAATGAGTAAAAATGATCCCGTTGTTAAAGTGAGTATCACGAACTCATTCAAAAAAATGAGTAAAAATAACCCATTAATTAAAATGAGTATCACAGTAAAAATGTCAAAGTGGGTATAACATATCCACTAATCAAAGCACGTATCACAAACCTAATTGTCCAAATGAGCAAAAATGACTCCTGTTAAGTTATAAATCTCACTTTGGGCAAAAAAAAAAAAATATATATATATATATATAAATCTCACAGCTTATATATAATTGGATTCTCCAACTTTAATAGCTAATTTTTGAGGTTGACACTTCTAAGATTATATAAGCTTCAACATTCATAAGATGGTATCAGAGCGGAAAAATTCTCCATGTACCTACCCCTATTTTATTACAATTGAGACTGAAATTTCAATTTCTCTTTCAATTTTCAGTATATTCCGGATTTAATTTGATTTCAATTCTTGTCCCGTGATGGGTTTCTTTCAATTGTCTTTCGTTCGGTGATGAGCTTTCAAATTTATTTCTTCGCCTCGTGTTGGGCTTTCAATTATATCAACTCAATTTTCATCATAAATTTACAAGTGTCAACTGGGCTTAATAAAAAATTATCTTGACCCAGTTGTCACTTAAGTTTCCATCATAAATTTGCAAGTGTTAACTGGGCTTAATAAAAAATTATCCCCAGTTGTCACTTGAGGGGAGTGTTAAATCTCACATGGATTAAATATAAGATGTTGAATGAGCTTATATATTAATTGGGTTCTCCAATCTTAATAGCTAGCTTTTGAGGTTGGCACTCCTAAAATTATGTAAGCTCCAACATTCATAAGTTGTAAAAGTGGGTATCACAAACCCACTCATCAAAATGAGTAAAAATGTTTCACCAGGCTTATGAACCAAAAGTTCTCTTAACAACCTGCATATTTGTTCAGCTTTGATGAAGGTATGTCTTCATGTCAAATTGCATTGCTGCCATAAAAATTCTATGACAAAGTGGAAGAGGGGAGCATCATCATTAAGAATTCGCAAAGCTTCAGGTTCTGCAAAGAAGGTCTAATTCTTGATGGAGAAGATCAGCCATTAGAAGCAGATGTTGTAATATTTGCCACAGGTTTCAATGGTGATAAAAAACTCATAAACATTTTCGAGTCCTCTGCATTCCAGGATTGTGTAAAGGCTACTTCTCCAGTTCTCCTCTACAGGTTATATTCTAACTTCATCTCTAGATATCATTGTCTATTTATAAATTAAGCCCATTATCATTTCACATTCATAATTTGCCAAACAGAGTTTGGCGAACTCTACGAGTCTTCTCATCCTGCGAATCGCGAGGTGGTGGCAATGAGAAGAATTAACTACTTGAATAGAGGCAAGAGCGTTCCATCCTCAGTGCTAAGCAACAAAATTCCTCTTATGAAGCATGGAAATATTATTAGCTACTTTACAATTTACAAATTGTTATCTTTCTATCGAGGAAATTTTGACACAATTTTGTGATTGATCAACCTCCAAGGAGTCACAGGCTACGAGGATCACATGGAACTTATTTTTGACTATCCGAATAGAAATTTGAGAGAGCTTATAAAATCCCATTTCTGGAACGCTAATAAAATTGAAGTGGGTTGGACTTTTTTGAGTGTTAATCTATTTTTTAAGATATTAGAAATCATGATGATAATCACTAGAGGAGTTATTATTATTATTGTTTGTTTGTTTGTTTTTTATTGGGTATACTCAAACAAATTCTTTGTGGTGTTAAATATATGCATTCTAATGGAATGGTGCATGTAAATTTAAGTACAGAAACTGTGCAGATAGATAGTAAAACAGAGGTTGTGAAACTTGCAACTTGTGAAATAGTCAGAGCAATGGGTCTTCCACAGGTATTTTCATTTTCAATGTCATATTATTTAGATGATAAATAACTCTGGGGCCCTACTTGTCATTGTTGACATTCTTTGTCCCTTCACAGATGAGGAATGTACGCTATAAAGCATCTGAGGTCCTCCTCGGTTCCTCCAGTTGCTCTTTAGGTTGCATATTTGTTGAGATGGTGACAAAGAGTTGTGCTTTCGGCAGGGGACTTGAGTCTGATGTACTATTTGAGATTTTCAGGTGATACAAACAATTGATGCAGCCTTGTTATAATCTGCTTTTGATTTATTATCTTTATTTTTTATACATATCATCTTTTTTATTATGAAAGGATTTCAGGTCGTCCTACTGAAGAAACATGCCCAGGAGTCACTGGATTGCCTGGTTGGGTCTTTTTTCTAAATAAGGTAATAAATGGTTCTAGCATGGTGCTTCTTCATAAGGATATCCCAAAAGAAAACCAATCATATGGGACTAGTTTACCTGATGATGTTTACATTGTTTTCTACAGTATTCAAAGTGCAGCCAAGCCACATATTACAAAAAGAACATTGCTCGCTTACTTTATCTTTTACACGGCTTCTTTCTTCATTTCTTTTATTTTTATTCTTTTTTTGCTTTTACATTCTCTTTTACTCTTTAACTTTTGTTTTTATTTCTTTTCATTACTCTCTTCATTTACGGCCACGATCTAATTCTTCTTCCTTTCTTTTTGTAAGATATTATTTTTGTGTGGTAGTTTTGTAAGTGGTGGTTCACGATGAGCTATTGCGGTGGTGACAACGAGAAGCTGATTATGAAATTGAGAGGATTTGCATATGTTTTGTTGGTATATATATATATATATATATATATATATAGGCTATTATGGAATTATCTATTGCTATTTTTGGATTTGTGTTTATGGTGGATTGGTAGAACTAGATCAAAACTTTTTGTGTTTATGGTTGAATTTTCAATTTATTTGATTTATTTTCTTTTTTTTTTTCCTTGTGATGATGGATCTTTCTGTATATATATTTTTTAACGCACATAAAGTGTTTGATGAATTAACTGAACTAAACATATTCTATTTTCTGGATTTGTTCTTTTTGTAAACAAACTGAAAAAATAAATATCAATTTGTTCTCATCTTCTTTGGTTTTGTTTACTTAATCTTCTTTGGTTGTGAACCTTTTGATTTTCTTTAGCCTTAGTTTTCTTTTTAGTTTTATATGAGCAGATGTTTTGTTTCATGTTGCATATTGCCTAATTACTTGATTTTCTTTGGCTATTGATATATATTTTTGGGCTACTTTGTTTTTTTGCTATAAGCATGAGGTTTTGTCAATGTTTTATTGCTTGTAACTTAGTTTTAGGTGAAGTTTTTTCATCAATTTTAGTAACTTGCTTAAACTGGGTTTTCTCTTATTTTTTAATTAATAAAAAATTTTTGCTTATCAATAAAAAGAGGATCAAACTGTTCTAATGATTACTGCAAAAGATCATGAGGTGGCTGATTGTTTTGTTGTTATTGGCTACTAGTGATTATATTAATTCAACAATATATGTAACATATATTAAAATACATGATATGGATACTATTTTTTTGGACTGTTTTTCTTAATTTTTTTGAAGTAATTACTATTACTAATGCATCACATATGAAAACATCAAATATACAAAATGTATACTAAATATATATGAAATATATATTAGTTATATACTAATTGTATATAAATATATACAAAACATATACGAAAAATTATATGAAATTGATGTTATTTCTTGGTACTTAGCAAATGTATATCAAATATTAAACATATAATAGACATATATTAGATATATATTAAAATACAATTCAAATATACCACAAAAAAAAGTTCGAAAAAATATATTAAATATATACCATTTGCTAAAAAAAAAAATATACCAAACGTATATCAAGGTATAAATGTTATTTTTGTAGTTTACACTATGAATTTGCAATTTTTTCATGGAATTGTAAAAATGAATTTTTTTTGTCTTTTTTTTAAAATTATTTCTGTAAATATAACTAAAAATAATCCTATCACAGTCCAGTTGATATCGGGCCTACCAACAGTAGCAACTGCCAAAAGGTAGGTTTATGGGCTAAGCTTAGCCCATCCAATATAGATCGCAAATGGCCTGTAGTTTGGATGACCCATTGTTTGTAATTTTTTTTTAGCATCAAATGAATATTTAATATTAGTGATTTTTTTTAGCACTGTGAAAGAATATTTAGTATAAGTGAAATTTTTAAATCTTAACATTCATTTTTTAAATGTGTTCAAAAAA
>CATKHJ010651646.1:0-10221 GCA_949750685.1 Vernicia montana | reverse complement strand
ATGATTTATTTTCAAGGTTAATCTCACACATCAATAAATGACTACCTTTATACAAATTAGTTATATTGAATCATCCACTAGCATCATTATACATACTAAATAATTTACACCACTAAATTCAGAAACTTAGGTACCACGGAGTATTTAGACATCACACTAATTTCAGCTACATATGTTCTCTTACCACTAGTTATACAATTATCAAAATGTAATATATTTTCTTTAATATATTTCCTTTACATTGACTCTTAGCTTCAAGCGAATTATGAAACTTGAGCTACACTGAGTAATTACTAGTCCTGTAAAAACAAATAGGGAGGGGGAGTGAGATAAAATCCCAGTGAATATACACTAAATTGGCATGCACATCGGTTAGGTATCAATTAGGTTCGCGTGATTAATAAAGAAATCGAAGTATGATCAAGGTGCAATGATGAATTCACATTTGGAGGTATAGCAGAAATTATAATCAATTTACTGTGAATAAATTCACATATCTCATTTAATGTAGTACTACGAGGCCCACAGATTTCATGTTACATATTAAAGCATAAGGTTAACTAAGCCTTATGGCTAGGGCGTTCAAATACCTCCTAACAAGGTCCAAATTCACTGTGCACAAAGTTCAGTGATCCCCTCACCAGAAAAAGGAAATTTCTACTGTGGCAACGTAATTCATCTATATAAATTTGGTATGTCAACATTGTACAATTGGCAAAATTAGGGATTCAATTTAGCAATGTTCAATAATTATCGAGTACCATTATTTATATCAATGTGATTAGGGTTGGATTTCAATGAATGGTTGTGCGAGGCTTGCCCGAACTCCCTTCCCCTCGCTCAGGAACCTTAAAGAAAGGCGAGCGATTTTTAAGGGAGATTAAGGTACGAGTTTCAGTGCTCACGATTGGAAGCGGCTATCGCCTCAAAAAATTTGATTTGATTTTTAAAAAATATTCGGGAGTCACCACCCTAATTTATTTAAGTGAAAAAATTAAGGAAAAATCCAATTTGACTCCAATTTATTAATCTTTGATTAATTTACCCAAGGATAAAGTCACTAGTACTTGAACCAGGTTGAGCTCGGAGACTAGGTTTTTTGGTTTAAAATAATCTCAATTTGGCCCTTTAGTTTAATTTGACTTGAAAATTGATTTCATGGATGACAAGTATTAATGATGATTTAAAATGCATGAGCATGATATAATTATGAGCGCGTGGGAAAATAAAGAGCAAGTATTTAAACATCCACAAGCAAAGGAGAATATTTCCTCTAGCCCTTATAGGTACTAGGGAAATCACAAGATCATTCCTTCACTCCAAAATAATTAAATTAACTAATAATATTTAATTAACATTTACATGTACAATGGATTTACATTGAAAAATAAAAGGAGGAAGGGGATTGATTGGGATTTGGATTTGAAACTTGGATTTAGATTCCAAGGTTGCCTACGTATCCCATTGAATGAGGATCAAAACCCACGTAGTTCATTCCACGGTGAGGTGGAAGGGTTTAAGGATCCGTTTAATTGGATTGATTTGATTTGGGGTTTGAGTGAGGGTAAGGGATTATACCTTCTTTTTGGGTTTGAGTGGTGAGAGAGTGGTTTTGCCAGATCAGAGTTCTGTTTCTTAAAACAAGGTTTATTTTGAAAAATTAATTTGATTGCTGAATTACCCAATTTTAATTAATTAAAAAGATTAATTAATTAAAGTGATTATTTAAAAAGATTAATTAACCAAATTGAGTGAATACTTAATTAAAAAAATTAATTAATTAATTAAAATTGATTTTTAATTAATTAATTGTGATTCCTCAAAATGAGTGAAAAAATTAATTAGAGAGAGAGAGAGAGAGAGAAGAGAGTAAGTAGATAGCAATCAACAAATGCTCAAGGAGTATCTTGAAGTGGTGAGGGGGTGGCCTATTTATAGGCAAAAATGGGTGATGTGAAAAGACCAAAAGGATGGGTCAAAAAGGGCTAAAAATGGGCTGAAATGAAGGGCAAAATGGTCATTTTAGCGCACCAGCGGAAAATTTGGAGGCTCCGTCGGCGGCTCCGCCGGCTCCTTGCACAGAGCCTCTAGTTTGCCTAGAGGTTACCACCAGAAAGGTGGCTGCTGCCACTAGAAGCCCGGCGGCTGCCGCTTGGCTTCTGGTGGCTATGACCGCCGCAGAGCCCCTACCATCACTGACACGGCAGAAAGGCTCCACGCAGAGGGGAAGAGGGTCTGCCTGGTGGAGAATTCGGGTTTCTGCATGGAGCCTTCGGTGCTTGTCATCCCGGCGGCTCCTCCGTATGCTCCGGCGGCCAGCACTTCCTTAGGTCTGGTTATTTGGCTTTTCAGTTTTTGGGTCAGTTTTCGAGGCTTTCGGATCAGTTTCCGGGGTATTATGAAGTTTGCAAAATTACCGGTCATGAGGCAGATCTAAAATTAATTATCGGACAGATTGACAGTCATTTTTGAGAAAAATTCGGTCAGTTTTGGAAAAATACTGTATGATACAGATAGTCCGGTTAGAATAAAAAAAGTGTCGATTTAGATTGAAAAATATTCTGGTAAGTTTTGGTGAGTTTAGAAATAATTTTGGAGGTGCTAAAGTGAGGGTTCACAGGTAGATGTGGTTCATCATGGATAATCAAAGAACAATTAAAATTAAGGATACAATGGAAACGATGTACAAGCAATGTGAATAACAACTTAGTATGTACTCACTTTTCCAATTGCTTTCTTTAATAACTTTATATTATTCAATATTAGGATTCTCTTCCCTTTTGAAATTTTTCAATCCAATCTGGTCCTCTAAGACTTCTATACATATTATGCAGATGTATTAGGTTTAAATTCCTATAAACAAATCCATTACATCATAAAAATTAAAGAATCGGTTTATTAATTCTAATCTAATCAGTCCCCTTGTTACTACCATAACTTGAGATATATCATCCCAAATGTCATGATTCTAAATACATTGAAATATTAACACATTTATCTCCAACATATCCAAAATTCAACCCATTTTAACATCTGTAGCTCCTAGGGTGACTTTCCAACTTTGCCCTGATTCTATTGCCTAGGTTCCATGAGCTCTCCTTACTATTTTTAGCGTCTACAAAACTCAAATTGATGTAATTATTTTTCCAGGTGAAAATATACTTATAGGGGAACAATTTATTAGTTTTGACCTTGAGCTAATTCTGTCTCCAAGGCCCTCAAATTTAAGGTTGAATGTTAGGAATTCTGTCAGTTGGAGCACCCTGCAACAGCCACTTAGTCTCCTTATATATCCTAACCTACTTGGAGTATTGATCTAAAATTTTTACAAATGTTATATGGTATATGGGGCTTCATTTATTATGTCTTATTAATCTCCAAATTCTCATCCTAAGGTACTAAAACCTAGCCTTCAATTTCCTGAGATCTCAGGGTTGTCTACAGGAAGGCAGTCCCTTTTTTCCTCCAATATCTCCAAAAGTATCAAGAATTGGCTTAAACTTCCTTCTATAGAAATAAACTATACACATAAGGATAACAATTTTATGTTTTGACTTTCCCAAAATTCGTGCTCCAAAAAGTCCAATTACCCCTTTCAATTTCCAGAACTTTAAAACCCTTAAATCTGTCTACCCTTATTCTTTGCTTTCTCCATTTTGTTCTTCTACTCCTTACTCATTTCCATAAAAACCCATCTCAAATAGATATTTTCATTGATCAAGCTACCTTTCTCTAACTTCAAAACCTCATTTTTCCACCCCCAATTCAATCAACAAAATCAATACAATCATCACATATGCATAAATAGAGAAAATCAAAGAACTCTTACCTTAGGGTTTTCTTCCTTTCTTCTTATTTCTCTCCACTCTCTCATGCTTTCTCTTCCCTTATCTTTTCCTTAACTAAATTATTTTGAGAAATGAGAAGATATGTGTTTATCTTCTCATTTTTTTTGGCTATTTATGTTTTTAATTTCTTTTTTTTTTCTTAAGGTAAATGTTGGCAAAATCTCCACCATTGGATGCCTCTTAGGTGTCCATCCATGTGCTGGAATTTTTTTTTTCATTATTTATTTTTTTTTACAGTTTAGGTGATGAGTTGTTAATGATGATGTCATCATTTCTTAATTTTTACAAAATTGCCATTTTTAATCCTTAATTAATCTATTTTTGTCTAATAATATTTTTAATCACTAATTTATGTTTCTAATATCATTTTAATCATCTTCCCATAAATTTTTCCTAGACTAGAATTTTCTAAAATTCTGAAAATCGAAATTCGTCGATTACGCACATAGCGTACTGATTTTGCTTAGGTATTTTCTAAGCTTAACTCCAACTTTATTTTTGAGTTTCATCACTTCTAACATTCTCATATTTTCCTTAATTATCCTAATAAAATATAAAAATTCATTCCGGGGTTGGAATTTGCCAATGCACTCTAAAGGCCTTGATTTCCAAACCCGTATTCTTTTTTGGATTTCGGTTCCTAAGTTCCTATTTTATACCTCTTTTTGTTCTAAACTATGTTATTATTGTCTATTAATATTTTTAATACCATCTTTAAGGTTCTAGTATTATATTTAGTAATAATTCCATGAATTTTTCCTTGAATAAATATCGATAAAAATTTACGGAGTCAGAATCCATCAGTTTCATGCTTAGCATATCGATTTTTAAACTCATGCTTAATTTAAGGTTTTGAACTTTTTCCTTCTATTTTCTCCTTTAATTCCTCCGTCTAACTTAGTTCCATAAGGATGCCTGAGATGTTACACAGAGAGAGAGAGAAGAAAGTGGATAGCCAATCTACACAAGCTTGAGGGGTGTTTTGAAATTGAAAATGGAGGGGGTATTTATAGGAAATGAAGGTGGGGATATTTTTGGTAATGAAATAGTGAAAATACCAAAAGGGTTGGGCTTTAGTAATTGAAATTCGGACTAGGGAGGGTAAAACTGTCATTTTGGAGGTGCAGGAGGGGACTAACCACTTGAGGTCCCGGCGGTGCCGTCGGAGCTGCTGGGTTCGACTGCTGCTGATGTGGCAAAAGGACTGTCATGTATGGTGCACAAAAATTGAGGCAGGTAATCTGGCGGCGCTGCCGGCTCCTCCGGTGGACAGGCCAACTTTCACTTTTCAGGGCTTCTGGGTTAGTTTTCGGGGCTTTTGGAATTCTAAAAAATTATCGGTCAGTATCGGTGGATTCAAAATTAATTATCGAATAATTTGGCAGTCAGTTTCGGGAAAAAATCTGGTTAATTTCTGAAAAATGTTGTATGGTATAAAAAGTCTGGTCAGGATTTGAAAAGTAAGTCTCCTTGTGGTATTATGCCTGAAAGCCCATTTTTTCGAGGGGGCACTGCCCCCTTTAGCCCTGCCCTCTAACCGGCTAGTGGGACTGCCGTACTGGCTCTGTGTGGCGCACTAAACTTAGCTGGTGTCTATAAGGTGTATGATCACCCTTCCCTTATCAATTCATCCTTTCTCAACTTCAAAATCCCTTTTCTCCATCCCCAATTCATCCATCATAACCACACAACCAACAATCACAATATCACAATTAATCATCATAATACAACACACACATATATGTATGTATATATGAAAAGAACTAAATTAATTCATACTCTTACCTTAAAACTCCTCTTCTTCTTCTTCTTTTTCTTTTTTTTTTCTTCTTCTTCTTCTTTTTCTTTTTTTTCTTCTTCTTCTTCTTCTTCTTCTTCTTTGTTATCTCCTCCTTTCTCTCTTCCTTTCCTTAGCTAAAATTTTATGAAATGAAGACAATGAACCTTATCTTCCATCGTTACCCATTTTATATTTTTCTTTTCTTTTTGATTTATTTTTCTTACATGAAATTTTGGCACTTTCCTCACCCTTGATCACTCTCCCTTGGCTGGCCCCTTGACACCTATTTATGTTATTATTTATTTTTTTTTTACTTTAGTCAAAAATAATAATTATCATTTTAAAGAAAATTACACTTTTGCCTTTTTTGCCTACAACTTACTACACTTTCTAATTTCCATCTCAATTATTTTTTTCAGTCTTTAATTTAGAAGTAGAGTATTATTTTTAGTTAATTCCTTAATACTTTTACTTAAATTAAAATTTCCAAAAAATTCTAAAAAACCAAAATTCTTTAGTTACGCGCGTAGCGTACCGATTTTGCTTATGTATTTTGTATACTAAACTCCAACTTCATTTTTAGATTTCACCACTTATAATATCCTTATATTGTCCTAAATTATCCAAATAAAATATAAAAATCCATTCCGGGGTCAGAATTTACCAATCCACTCTATGAGCTTCAATTTCCGAACCCGTACCCCTTTTAGGCCTTTGGTACTTAACTTCCTATCATCCACCTGTTTTTATTCTAAAATATGTTATTACTATTTATTAGTATTTTTAATACCATCTTTAGAGTTCCAATATCCTATTTAATAATATTTTCATGAATTTCTCTTGAATCGATATCGATGAAAACTTGCAGAGTCGGAGTCTGTCGGTTTCATGCTTAGCATATCGATTTCCAAACTCATGCTTAATTTAAGGTTATGAACCTTTTCTTTCTATTTTCTCCTTCAATTCCTCTATCTAACTTAGTTCCAAATTACCTCCAAGTCTCTGACGACCTAGGGATGCCTGGGATGTTACACATTGCCCCTATAGCTTCTTGGGTAACAGAAAGGTATAAGAGTAATAGCTTACTAGGTCTGGGTGGTTGCAGGACAAGAGGGTTCAGGAGGTATTCTTTGATTGTCTCAAAATCTCCCTCACAGTCTTTGTTCCATTGTTTAGAGGCTCCCTTCTTCAATAGTTTGAATATGGGCCCACATACATCAGCCAACTAAGAGATAAATTGACTAATGTATTGGAGTCGTCTCAAGAAACCTTTAATCTCCTTTTCTGTCTTTGGAGGTGGCATCTCTAGAATTTCTTTTGACTTGGTTGGATCAACCTCAATCCCCTTTTCACTAATCATATACCCAAGAAAAACTCCTGATGATGCGCCAAAGAGGCATTTTGCAGGATTCAGTTTCAGGTTCTATTGGCGAAGTCTAAGGAAGAATTGCCTCAATGCTTCTAAGTGCTCTTCAGCTGTTTTAGATTTTATCACCATATCATCCACATACACTTCAACATCTTTGTGCATCATGTCATGGAAAATGGTGGTGTTCATCCTCTGATAAGTAGCCCCAACATTAATCCAAATGGCATTACCCTGTAGCAATATGTACCCCATTCGGTCACAAAAGCAATTTTTTCCTTGTTTGGTGGATGAACTTGGATTTGATTATAACCAGCATACAGGTCAGTCAAAGAGACTATTTCAAAACCTGCCATGCGGTCAACGAACAAGTCAATGTGTGGTAGTGGGAAATCATCTTTTGGACAGGCTTTGTTCAGGTCTCGATAGTCAACGCACATCCGTACTTTACCATCCTTTTTCGAAATTGGAACAATATTGGCTAGCCATGAGGAGTATATATGACCAACTCTATAAACCCATTATATAGATGTTTGGTGATATCCTCTTTGATTGGTAAAGACCATTTTGTCTTCAGTTTTCACAATTTTTGTTTGACAGGCTTCATATGTTCATAAGTGGGAATCTTGTGCACTGTTATGCTTGAATCTATCCTAGTCATATCCTTAGGGGCCCATGCAAAACAGTCAATAAACTCTCGAATCAACTTGATAGAGCCATCCCTGTTATAACATGCAGATGCAATGAATGTAGTTTTGGGATTTTCACTGGTGCCAATATTGATTGGTTCTTTGCTTGCATCATTTTTTATTTCATTTATCTCTTTTTATGATGTATTATTCAAATTAGATTCAAGAGATGATATATCAAAAAGAACAAGATACATAGGATCATAAGAGGAAAATTCAAACTTCTTATTGTGAACGAAGAGACCATTGTCCATTGTTACATCAAAATTGAAAGAATGACTCGGATGACTATTTACAAACTCAAAAGAAGAAAATGGAGAAAAAGACTCAAGAGACTTTGGATCTGATAAGGATTCTAGGTGGTTATCTCCTCCTTCATAGTACCAATTGTCAAGTTGGTTCTGGGCTGGTTGGATCCATCTCCTCTTCACCTTCAATCATGTAGACCTGCTCAAAGAGATTAACCTCCATTTTATCCTCCCAATCTTACTCCAACATGAAAACCATATTGCACTTTTCCATACTCAATCTGACATCAAAAAATATTTCAAAACCGGTATCAATCTCGTGGTAATAGGACAGACCCATGGTTCAGGAAAACCACAATATGAAAATTCTTCACCTTCTTTCACAAAATAATCATTTAGGGTTTTGAAATAAGGGCACATAAGCCAATCATAGAACTCACCTCTCTTTAGGGATGCCACCCTCTCCTTGGCCCTTTTTTCCATTTCAGCCAAATCCTCTTCAGTGAATTATAGTCAAGCCCAAAAGGTGGAATAACTATGGAGTACTCCTTAAAGCTGTTCATTCCTTGTTGGCCCTTGCCTAAACCCAAAACAGGAAAATAATTCATGTTCCTCATCATGTTAGCCACAACAATATTACCATAAGGGTAAAAATCAAAAGGAACAAATTATTTACCTCCTCCTTCAATAAGCTGTATTGTATCGAAAGAGAAACTAGTCAATGGCAAAAAGGCTTGTTCAGGCTGAATTTCCAGTATGGGTACAGAGTTTGGGATTTCACTTTTTTCATGTCCATCCCTTTTAATGGTCACAATAGAGGTTTCATGAGGGAACTTAAGCTTGATGAATCCAGGGCCTTCCAAGGAGGTGGTTAAAGCACGCTGGAACATCAATGACTTGGAAGGAAATGGGAGTAGTAACAGGGCCGATGGTGACATCTAGAGTGGCAACTCCTAACACTTCCCTTTTGGTATTGTCATAAACTCTCACAATTTGATCAAAAGGTGTGAAATCAGAGGCTTCCAATCCCAAACAGCTAGCTACCTTCAGTGGGCAAACATTCAAGGTTAACCCATTATCAACTAGTACCATTAAGACAATGTTTCCATGGGTCAGGACCATTATGTATAAGGCATGATTGTGGCTCGGTTCTCCTTTATGAAGGTCCTGGTCAGTGAAAGATATGGCAGCAGCTTTGGTGGTGTTAGTGAGAGAGGCTACCAAGGTTTCAGGAGTAATATCTATCGCAGCTTGGCATTGGTTCAACGCCTTGCAAAGAGCTTAGCGATGAGGGTAAGGTGATTGAATCAAACTCCAGATAGATATGTTGGCCTAGGTCTTTTTAAGTTACTTAAGGATGGGGTCTTCGTTAGGTTCAAGACTCCCTTTTATTTCTTCAACTGGAGGTGGGATAGGTTGCATAGGCAGTTGATTGACTTAAGAAGTAGGTGCTTGATAGATTCTACCACTTTGGGTTATAGAATCAATCTCTTCAACCAAGTTGCTCAAGTCAAGTACACAGCAAAGATCAGAAGTTGATCGAATCAATGAGATAGGATCAACTTCAAGGTCAGAGATGGTGATAAAGTTGACTTGGTGATTTGGAAGTGGATTGGTGGAAATGTTTGGTTTGGCTTTTGATGGAATGATATCACCACTGTCAATCAAGTCTTGGATTCTGTGTTTCAGAGCCTTGCATGCATCAGTTTTGTACTCGACTCCTTGGTGATACTCACAATACTCACCATATTTTCCTCTAATACCTTCTTATAAACTATAACTAGTGAGACCCCAAGGTTATTAAAGCTTCTTCTTTCTAGTCTTAATAGCTGTTGGTGAGAAATGGCTGATACCTCCCCTCATTTTTGATTCGTTGAGGAGGTAACATTAGACTGATAAGAAGTGTTTTTCTTGTACCTAGAAGTGGAAGACTCTTCTTTGATGTGGCCACTTTGGATTAAGTCTTACATTTGGGATGCAGTGGAAATGAGAGCTTTGAAATCTAGAAGGCACTGGGTAAGGAGGTGATTTTGGTAAACTGGGAGAAGATTTTTAACAATGATGTCAATTTGTTCTTGCTCGGTAGGGTGGTTCACAATTTGAGCAGCCTTAGTCCTTGATGTGTTATTTTAGGTAACACAATGCTATTGCAAGTGTACGAATCGCTCAAGTAATATATATAGTGAATTAATTATCATTCCACAAAGGACAAGGTTCAATTACTAGCTCAAATTTCAACAGCTGTTTAGTGAAACAAATTGATTGTATAATAATTAAACTAAAAACAATT
>CATKHJ010651571.1:0-20690 GCA_949750685.1 Vernicia montana | reverse complement strand
TAAACAACTCCACCTTCTAGTTCTTTAAAATCAAAAAACCAGTCCTGATGGGGACACATGTGATGGCTACATCCAGAATCCAATAGCCATGCGCTAGAAGAGCTTGTGGATGTCATGACAGCAAGTGAAAGGTCTGAGTCTTCATCATTATACTCAGCTATGTTCGAGTCTGAGGCAGTTTTCCCTTTATCAGGCTTGCCTTTATCTTTCAGCTTAGGACAGTTTTTCTTTCAGTGCCCTTTTTTCCGGCAAAAGGCACATTTATCTTTCTTTGGTCTGGACTTCGATCTCCCTCTCCTTCCTTTATTCTGATTTTGAGAGCGTCCTCTCACTACCATTGCTTCTGCTGCACCACTAGTACTTTCTTTCTTGTCTTGTTTTCTGAGTTCATAACTGTACAGGGCAGTAGTAACTTCACTGAGAGACACTTCAGCCTTCCCGTGAAGTAGAGTAGTTTCAAGAAATTCAAACTCCTCAGGAAGGGATCCCAACAACATCAATGCCAAATCTTCATCTTCAAAAGTCACATCCAAATTCACTAAATCAGCTACTAGCTGATTAAAATTGGTGATGTGCTCATTCATTGTGGTACCCGGAACATAAGTGAAGCAAAACAATCTTTTCTTCATATGCAACTTATTTTGACTGCTTTTCTTCAATTATTTCTCCTTCAGTGCCTTCCATAATTTACTTGCAGAAGTTTTCTTGGAGAATACATACTTCTGCTCTCTGGAAAGACACGAGCGAATTGTACCACATGTCACACGATTGATGGTCTTCCATTCCTTCTCCTCAACATCATCTGGTTTCTTTTCTTCAATGGCAATGTCTATACCTTGCTGAAAAAGAGCATCTAGAACCTCACTTTGCCACATACCGAAATGTCTGGTGCCATCAAAAATCTCCATTACAAATTTAGCATTTGTCATAGTAGTTCTTGCTAAAATTGACGATGTGGAACCTTTTGTACTGTTTGACATTTCTACTACAAATTATATTTAATAGTTGTCGATACAAAATACCAATTAGTCCAAGAAAATCTTTTCTGGTGTGGAAGATCAGTCTAAATTGAAATCACAGAGCATACTAAGATAACCAAGGGTTCTGATACTAATTGTTGTGGATTTCAGGTTTTTACTTCCACCAATAATAACAAGTTCACCTTGAAACTATTGCACAGATGAATAGAGTGAGAACGATTGTATTAATAAATTACTACAAGGTAAATTCTCAGAAAAGAGAGATGGGTCACAAAGGACACACTTAAGTACTAAGTCTTTCCTTAGCAAGAATTTTACCAAGACAAGAATTTAATAGCACAATAATTCACTACAACTATACCTGAAAATAGCTATTAAATAGACAATAAAAAGAACACCAGAATTTTAACGAAATTCGGCCAATTATACCTACGTCCTCAGACACTATCAAAATAATATTTCAATATAATAAAGAAATATTACAAAAAATAGTTAGAAGAAAGAATACAATTAAGCCTTAGAAATTAGAAAGATTTAATTGTTTTGGGATGATCAAAATCAAAGGAGGAGACTTCATTTTATAGCCTTAGAAACCTCCTCTAAATCCACACACAAATGATGTGGAATTTATGTAAAATACAAATTAGCCACATAATCCATAAATATGGGATGAAATAATGAGTCAAAGTCAACAAAAACAAATGCCAACTTTGATTTATTTATAACCAAAGAAGTTAAAAACATTTAAAAAGAAAAGAGAATGGATATGATTAAAAGTTGTCTCTTTTAGAAAGAAAAAGTTGTCCTTTTGAAAATATCCAACAAAAACTTATGAATAGTGAGACTCAAATATCTTTGATTTCTTTCATATTAAGTCAATGTGAGATCTTTAATTTTAACATGCATTATGAAGCACGCACTTAACTAGTAAACTCCTAGCCCAATGACTAAAACACCCTTTTTAAACAACCACATAAACATTACATGTCTAGACTAAAGAATTACTACAATCAAATTTGTTCATTTAGTCTACTTCAACAAGAAGTTGAAGTTATCTCCTAGTCCATAGTATTGTAAACATGTTAATCAAATACTACTTTGTGGAGCTAGAATAATGAGAAACATTTCCTGGAAGCTTTCTAATAAATTTAAGAACAGCTTTGGCAGTATTGAGAGCTGCAAGGGAACCAAATATATCAATTGAATTCTCTCCTGATTGTTTTCCAGCTAAATCTGACATTCCTCAAATGATGATCACAGGAAAGCCATTAGACAAGCATGTCTGATGAAAAAGCAAATACTATTACACATATGAGCTATTTTTACTATTAAATTGAACTGAATGATAAGGGAACTTACCATTACTACAGCAGAACTCTCCATATCTGCAGTTGAAACCTCAAAAGTTTGAGAAAGAAAATCCCTGTAAGATGCATTGTCTAAAAAAATGTTGGCTGTTGATCCTCTAAGCCAAACAACTAGCTTTGGCTTTTGCTGAAGGCACAAGCTTGAATTAACACATTTCTCCAGTTCCATCCCCTGACGAAATTATTGAAAATTGAAACTTATCATAACCATTATATAATTAAAAACAAGTTTCAAGTGTAAGACTAACTATTTCCATTGTCTGGAAGGCTTTTTTCTATTCCTTGGAAATAGCCTCATTCTATAAGAAATTAAGAACAATAACTAGCTAGGCAAGAGTTGTTTGTAATGATAAACGACCCTTTCCTAACCCGTGCAAATCAGGGAGTGTCGTGCAAGGTTTTAAATCGTAGTCATGTTGTAAGAGTGCCAGTGTGTCCCAGCAAAGTGTCATGGTCACGGTCAATACTATCGTGAATTTATTTAGAAAAATGACAGAATCAGTTGTGTCAGTGTGTCGCAATCACTGTATTCACCATTAAGATAGGGACGATATTTAAAACCATGGTCTTGTGCATTGGGGGGAGAGCATACCCTTTTTAATTGTCAACAAAACAACATTAACAAATCAATGCCAATTAAGGGACTAGATATTTGCAGGCCTAACCTCTAAGCTTACAGCAAGATGAAGCCAATGCTGGCTTACTTCAGCCCAGAACAATGGCACAGAAGCATTAGGTTCACTAGACACTGAAAAATTTGTTCAGTGCTGTATCCAATTTGTCCTAATAGATTCAAGCCATCTCCTTGAGGTACATTGTAGCCTCCAATCTTCAATTGAGCAACATCACTGGAGTCTACAGTTCCATTTGGATTCTGCAAATCAAGAAATCCTGAAAATATAAAAGCTGCAATTCTGATAGTTTCAAGAAAACAACAGGAATCAAATACATACCAGCCAATTCCAAAGGCCAGTATGAGCAAATTTCTTTGGAATGTGCAAATTTCTTTGGAATGGAAACATCTCCAATGATCATAGAATTGTTTACATTTCCAGAAATGCCAAAATGGACAATTACAGTTATGTCAAATAGATCCAAAATTTGCTGTGTTGCTGCAGCAGCATTCACCTGATCGAACCAACACCGTATCAAAAACATTGAATCGTATGAAAAAAGCCATAAAAGTCTTCCATGTCTCCGAGTGTCGAAAATTGAATAATTAGATCTCATTGTAATTAAAATTAAAATTTAATTATCAAATTATATGAAACCCATTTGTAATAACCACAATAGAAGATATTGATAGTTGAGTGACTATTAGTACACATTCTATCAAAAACTAGTTGGAGACGATTACATGAATTTGTTTCTACTGCTAGGTCCTATCAGTACAAAAGAAAAATAAGAAAGGAAAAAAATAAAAAATAAAGCGAAGAACAGGATTTACTATTCCAATCCCACATCTAAAATAGATCACTTTCTTCTCATAGACTATTCCCACTCGGAATCTCCGTCCTGTAACTCAATATTGTTATTTTGACTTGCAAATAATACCAAATATAACTTAATAGTAACTAAAAATCCAAAAATTAAGTATGCTAGCTTTGCTTAAGTACCTACCTGATAAATCCACAAAAGGGTACTTGGGATTAGGCTTGAAAGCACCCGTTGCAAAGAAAGCATTCTCTTCAGGTGGATACACAGTAATAAGACCAATATAAGGCCCTTTAAGTTCCTTGATTGTTCTCCAAGTAACTCTCTTCTTTGATGCTATAGCAGATACAGATGTAACATGCAGCCGTAAAATCAAAACCAGCAATGGCAGCAAAATACATGGTGTACCTTTGCTGTCTTGCAGCCATGGTTGGTGTCTCATTATTGTTTAGCTTAAAATGACAATCCTATATATAATGCTTAATTATCATGGTATTGTTATATTTGTATTTTCTTTGAATATAATGATTCTCAAAGATGTTTCACATGGAGGAATTCTTTACTAGACAAGATCAGACAAAAAAGATTTTGAACATTATTGAAATTGAATTTTTTAATAATGATCACTTGTTTGCATTGCATAAAGATTTCTCTCTAGCTACTCGTAAGTGTAAATAAAATAAACATAGTATTGTCATCGTACTAGTAATATAAAAAAAAATTAAAGAGTTTAAATTATAATCGGTCCCTCTCCTTTAAGAATTTCCGACGTACTAAAAGAATAAAAACATTGTACACATGGGAATCCGAGTAGTCGTGATCTATGAAAAAGCAAAATAGAATATTATATATGTATATAATTCTCACATGAGACTAATTTGGAGAGTAGTGCAAGATTAAAATAAATTAAAAACATTATCTGACATAGCATTTTATGGAGTTTACTTAATATCATTTCATGTAACAATCACACTTATCATATGAATCTAAATGCAAGATTAAAATATTAATTATATGTACTAAAATAATCACAAGAGAATTTACAAGGTTAATTAAGAGCATATATGTATCTGATAATGGCTAGATTAGATTTTTCGGGTCGGTGTGAAGACATGACAATTTCTTCTTGTTAATTAAGTTTGAATTAGAATTGGGATTCTTTATAGTTATACACCGACTAATATAATTTGTTTATCTTTATTTCAAGTGATGGCTAGATTTAAGGCATGTGAAATAATCTTTCTGGTCAATAATAGTACTACTTTCTGTTTTTAGCCTTGTGTTATGTAGCATTCATAAAATTTTCACCTTAGCCTCAAGGCAAATACAGGCCCATGTGCCTCTCATTGGCTCTTAATGGTGGGGCTGGTTGTCAGTTGCACAAAATCTTAACATATGGCAGGATTGCAAAATTTAAAAAAAATAATAATAATAAAAGGGGACTTTCTGCAACCATATCCTTACAGTTAAGCTGAATTTTTCAATTTCTTTATTTTTACATTTTCTTTATTTTTTTTTCCCCAAACTTTATTTTTACATTAGAACTCACCAAAATTTACTTTTTAAAATTACGTATGACCAGTTTTTAACTGATATGAACTGGTCAGACTGGTGAATACAGTAAGCAAACCAGTTCACTTACTGGTCAGACTTTCTAGTTTTAAGAACATTTGGTCAAATTTGTCAGCATATTTCTGCATTAAAGCTGTCAAAGTTTAAAGAAAACTGCTGCAAATTTAAGGCCAAATCAAGATAAGATATTGCATGCAAATCTCCAAATGGAAAGAAAATATGAGGTGACTATTTTCCTAGGCAAAGATTTCATGGAAAGAAATTTTCATTGATGGCGTGTAACATTAAATACAGTAAACAAGTTCTGAACCCTAGCCCCCTACAAATCCTGCAAATCAGGAGATTACATTGTACATTAATTTCTTACAAAAGCATAAATGGAAAGTAAGACTCCCATCACAAACTCAGTTCTAAGAAAACAAGATGGACAGCTTTGAGGCAGTATCATTGCACCTTGAAGAAGCTGATCGATGCAGAATCCACAACTTTAATCTCTTTCACAAAATAAATAACCTTCAGGGATGTCAACTGTTTTTAAGAATCCCCAATTTCCTCTACATTATGGTAACATTAAAGAATGTTTTGTCAAAACCACAAATAGATTTTCACCGGTTTTGAAGAGTCTCAATTGCCTTTTTCCACTGCCATGCCCTTTGTTTTGCATCCTCAAATGACATTACCTTCTTTGGCTGAACAAGTACAAAAGCTACGAATCAGAAATATGAAAGGGCAAAAGGAGGAAAGAACAAAAAACGAAGAAGAATATAATCTGGGAACCAATATATAATGTTGTTTTCAATTAATATGATACCATGCCTGACCAAACTATATATAGTGGAGAAAAAAAACTGAGTACTAGTTATCTTATTCGTGATTAAAATATCTTTCCAGTCCAAGAGTTCCATAAGCACGATCTGTTAGCAATGGGAAGGGGTAGGTTGGGTTTCACAATTACCATCCCCACCCCATTAGCCATTGGGTCAGGAGTGGAAAAATATCGGGGCGGGGACGGATATCTCCACTTTTGTTTTTTGTCATTTATACTATTAAAAAATTATATTTTATATATTATCATTAAATATTATGTACATATATGGGATATTTTAGTGTATTTCTTAATATTAAATAAAAAATATTTATATGTAATTACTAGTGTAATTTTTATAGATATAAAAGTAATTTTCATATATATATATAAAACACAAAATATAATAACAATACATAATAATAAATATCAGCGCATAATCAGGTTGGGGATTTGAGGCGGGCAGGGCAGGGCAGGGCGGGGCAGGAGACCTAAACCCATCCCTGCCCCACCAATGCTAGCAGGGTGGGGATTCCCCATCAGGTTCAGGGCGGGATACAGTTTCCCCATAGGGTCAGGACAAAATTGCCATTTCTAGGTTTATAATAAATTAACAATTAGAAGAAAATAGTAGACAAATGATTAGTGGGAAATAAAAGGCATACCGTACAGATCTTGAAATTTGAAGGACTTATAACCTGGACATTGAGGTCATTAGAATTGTCAGACCAAATTATATTTCCCTTTACCAATAACTTCGAAGGATCCACATAAATCAATTTTGGCTTGTTAGTGAGAATAAGCTGTACTTTCTTGCTTGTCAATTTCTGTAATTTTTTCACCATCGAGATCATAAGAACAGATTCCCCAGGATCCAAAAATTGTTGCCTGATAGCATTCAGAATCAATATGTTAGAGATTATAGGTAGCCAGGAGAAAAACAAATGCAACCACTTTGAGACAGGAAATAACGTTCATTAATAAAGACTTTTTTGCACAATTTAAATAATTTATAATGGAAGCTTTATAAATTTTGAAACAACAAAGAAATAGATATAAGTGGCATGTTCTAATGCTCAAGAAAGACATTCAACCCCAGGATTATAAAACAAACGATCTTCTAAGAAATGAGCTATACTTGCCTGATAATGTAGTTACATGATGAACTTGCTTTAACTCGAAATATAGAAAAAAAAAATTAACACCAATTTTCAAGTAAATTTATTCTACAAGTTCAGAGCGTTAACAAATCTTTAACCCTAATCTAGTTTGCCAAGGCCAGGTGTTCCAAATAAGTTCAAGACTAAATCTTTCTTCTAATTGCTTTAAGCACACAATATGATAAATTGCAAGGAAATCTATATTAAACATGAGTTCCAACTGACTGGATGGGTGATTTAAGTCCAAGCTTACATGTGTTTTGACTACTAAAACTTCATAGGCAACAAGAACAAATTTGAAAACTAATATATCTCCACAAGGTTTACAGCCAAAGCATTTTGCATGCAAAATTATCAAAAAGTCTTGTTGAGATGAGAATGAAAACAATAGATCAAAGCGAATGATGGACTAATGGAAACAGTGTTGAGCCAATACCATTTAGAATCAAAGGAGTCAATGGAGGCTAGTCTAGTTATAGATGCTTCAGCAGATGATGAAGTTCCAACAATTCCATCATTCTGTCTAACTGAACCATCCCCAATATGTGTAGGATTCCATGAAGAATCCTGATCATGCTCACCCTCACCAGACTGTGCCTGTAAAAAGAACAAAGCCAGCAATCATGAGATCTCAGCATTATAAAAGAGAGAAGGAAAAATGCAAACGAAAACTGAAGATAATTTAAATACAATTAAAGTAATACCATTTGTTCCAAAGCAAGTTTTGGAGGAGTATCCTCTCTTAAATTCTTCCAGTTAACTCCCTTGAAGAAAGGATGCATTTTGAGTGCAGCATAACCATCAGGTCCAGCACCTGGCCTTCTGCTAGGATCTATATCCTACATCATTATTACATGGAAATAACTGACTGTAATTATAAACTTCATAATTCAGAAAGAACTGTTGTAATCACTTATAATTGATCCTTGAGCCAAAAGTAGAAAAAAGAAAGAAAGAAAAGGTTCATCATTTGTAACTTCCTTGCTTTATCGAATATAGCATGTGCAGTGTTCATGAATTGTACAAACAAGACTGTGGACCACCACGAGAAAAACCTAGCGCCTTGTCAACTAGTTACGTGCCTCAACAAATTTAAAAACAGTAACACCCTTGTTGCATGTCAACACATAAAGGAGATAAGATGAACAGCAACAACCAAAAATATTCACAATCACATGTTTTTATCACAATCATAAACAACGTCTACATGTGCTCTCTTGTCCTTTGATCATAGACTCACCATATTATTGAGTAAATTATACTGCATCTTTCTACTTTTAGCACACCATTTTCATCACAAAAATATATCTATCTATCTACGTGGGATATATGCATTCATTTTATATTTAGATATAGAATAGAAAAATCAAAAGTAATTGCAAGAGTAGAATAATGTAGAAAAAATTCATGCTCAAAATAAAGTCCAATGTGCAAAAACTTGGTAGCTTACCAATAACCGATCAATGATGTCTCTAGCTTCTTCTGAAAAATAGTTAGGAAATCTTATATCCCGAGCTATAATTCTTTGAAATATAAGCCATTCACTAGCATCTTTGAAAGGAGAGGTTCCTGAAAGCATCTGGTACAAGGTGCAGCCAAGTGCCCAGAGGTCATTTCTGTTTGAATTTGATTAAAAAAAAAAAAGGGCAAAAGGTTATCCTACATAAGCAAGACAAGATTAAGAGCAAAGCAAACTGAGAAGCTTAACTATAAGCACCACGTATTAAATACCCCAGTATAAGAAACACCAAAAGTCCACTGCTTCTAAGATTTTTATACTAGTTATAATCATATTTTTGTCTGATTAACATGCCGGGCTCATTTAAGGATAGAAGTGCCTTACCCAAATGTTGCAGGAGAAGAGTTGAGAACTTCTGGAGGGACATATGCAGCTGTGCCCACAAATGTGCAAGCCTTATCATCTGAGCAGAGCATCAACAAAAGCAAATTTAATCTAAGACAATAAAATGCAGTCAAAATCATTTATGGATGATGATAAAGTTCCAGCATTACCAGAAGCTGCATTGGGAAGGACAGTGATGCGGCTATCCTGCATTGGCTTCACACTCCCAAAATCAGCAATTTTAATATGTCCATCTCCTGTAAGCAGCAAGTTCTCTGGCTGCAATTTGAGAAACCTTTAGCATATTTTGGAAGCCAACCAAAAAAATGCATGCATGATAGTAAGTTACCTTGATATCTCGATGTATTAATCCCATGCTATGTATATATTCAAGAGCATCCACAACTTCTGCAGCATAGAAACGAGCTTCCTCCTCCGATAAACGGCCTTTCTGCACACATGCAAATTATCCAGATATTTGATAATGTACATTACAAAAAGAAAGTGACATAACCCACCACATACTGGAAACAAGAAAAACTTATTTCAAAGTGAAAAACATTCTGACTCTCTCAAATGTTGTGCATCTAGAGATAGGGAATAAATTTAAAATGCAAATTTTGATAGAATAAAAGCCATTTTATAGACAAAAAGCCTGAGCTATATTTAGAAATATTTAGAACAATATAAAGTTTACAAATAAGTCAAGAATGCGTAGTAAAATATACTACATTTAGTACAAATTCAGATGGCATGCTTCACGAAAAAATTATTTATAGCTGGTTGAAGGGAATGCACCAACAGAGGAGGGCCTTTGAGGAAGAGGAAAAAGTTTTCACTACTTGTACTAATAGTTGGTTCAGGAAGTTTAAACTTTGGAATGACAGTTTTTTGATAATGCCTTTTATTTTATTTTGTCAATTCCCTTTCTGTAAATAATGCCCCTTTTCACTTTGGCTGCATCCAACTACCAAGAAAAATTAGAATCTTTTTTCTCACAATGAAATAAAGCGCTGCTAAGGAGTTTCTTATATTAGCTTACTCTGGTTATTTGGTCAAAAAGTTCTCCACCTTCACAGGATTCAAGTGCCATGTCTGCAAAATATAATCAAAGAGACCACCTTCATTTCATAAACCAAACCAATAATACCCAGTGTTGGTGCTAAAGAAAAGGACAGAACTAAATCAAGTGCATAAAAATTTTAGAAAGATTGTTACCAAGGATACCTACACAGTGAAAAATTATCTTGAAAAGTAAAAAATAGCCGCACGATTCCAGGATGATCTAATTGATCAAGAACAATGCGTTCCAACTTCACATAAGCTGTTTTATTTTCTTTGGTGATGAATTTCTTGTCCATGATCTTCAAGGCATATACAACTCCAGTATCCTTCTTCTTTGCCCTTACTACCTGATAGATCCATTAATATGATATTCAGTGCATGTCATCATCACTGAGAAGAAGCTCAAAGGACAACAATCATAGGCATATAGTGCTGTAAATTAGAGCAAGCTAATAGTTACAGTTTAAAACAATAAAAATAAGGACTTCTAGTGAAACAAAAATTGTAATGTATCCCAATTCCAATTTATAAGAATAAAGAAATTCACTACAGATTGTACTTGTTCAAGATGATGATGATGACGACGACGACGATGATGATGACAGAGAGAAGGATGAAAAGAAATTGCAGGAAATTATAAAACTGTTTGCTTCTCAAATATGGTATAGAGAAAGATTGCAAGCAGGAAGAGTCAGAAGGGAGCCACTAAAGTAAGTCACACACTCAAAAACATTTTCCTTTAACATGCCAAAAAAAAAAAAAAAACTATATTTTCTTCCGTTTTTTGAGCATTCAACACATCAGGACTGAACTAAAGCAATTTGAATCTGCATATCAGAGCTGAACACCATTATCAAAAACCATTGCACAACACAGAAAAGAAGTTGCCAAGGTATATAATTTAGTAAAACAAAAATCATAATCTATGATTTATATCACGAGAAAAGGTAAAATGATGGATTCTTTCCTGATTGATGCTTCTCAATCCTACTAATAATATCAGTCATTGGTCATAATAAGATAAAACCAACTAACTTTCCAATTACGTCCTACTCCTACCAACATACAAAGAGTACAACATTTAAGATTCTCAAATAACGAGTTAACCTAAAAAGAAGAAGCTCTTTATTCAATCTGAGGTTCCCAACACCTATAACAGTTTTCTTAATCTTTTTCATAATTTCCCTCGTCTTAAAACGGAACTAAAAGCTCCAATAGTTCTGAAATGTTTCATTGGCTGCAGAGAAAAGATGAGAAAATAGATAGACAGATAGACAGACAGATGAATAAATAGTAGATATCAACTTGAAAGAGATTCTACATTTTCTTAAATGTAGAATCAGCATCAAAACTAAGATTCATAATTTCATTTCTAATCTTTCCTCAAAATCCTAAAAAGCAAGCAAAAGAAATAATCAAATTCCGTATATCTACACACCCTTATTTTGCCCTAAATTCATCAAACCATCAACTCCTTAGAATGAAGCCAGACCCAACATATTTTGTTAAGAATTGACATCATATTTATATGTTGTGCATATAAAATACAAGGTTCATTCTATATTAACGGCTAACCAATGAATGTCTTGCAGAAGACTCGTTTATCATCATCAAACATTATTACCCATTAAATAATATAACCAAAAGAATTACAAGCATAAGCTGGTATTAAGAAAATTACATTGCACAAATATATATGAATCAAGGAAACAATAGGTAATTACAAACATCAACAAACAAAACAAACTCACCAATCTACAATTAAAAATAAATAAATAAAGAACCAACAAACCCCACATAACAGAAAACCAATAGAAAGCAACCAGGAAAAGAAAAACCCAAAAAAAAATTTAAGGAAAAAAAAAATCAAACCTTTGAATAAGAACCAACACCGTAGATCTTGCCAAGCTCAAAATCCTGAATACCAAAATTTTCCTGAGGAGCCCTGAAAGCAAAGCTCTTAGATCTCTGCACATTCCCCTTGTTATTATTAGAAGAAATAGAAGAAGGGGAAGAGGAAGAAGAAGAAGAAGAATTATTGCTGCTCTGAATCCTTAGCTTGGAATCAAAATCCTTCTCCATTGCCAACATCTCTCTTTGTCTCTCTATCAAATTATCTCCAAATAACAATAAATATTAACAAATACCCAGTTTCTCTCTCAAAAAGAAAACCCAAATATCTCTCTCTACAAATCTTGGGAGGAGAGTTTTGAAGTCAAAAGAGAAGCCAATGGATCAGAATCAGAGGGAAAGTTTGAGTCTTTATATTCTCTGATAAAAAGAAAAGTGAATAAGATTCTCTCTATCTCTCTGAAATGTGTATATACATAAATATGCTTATATAGATATATGTGTATAATCTGAAATTGATCAGCTTTTGGGTTTGGTGCAAAATTCTCAAAACCCTAGAAAGTGGATTTTGTGTTATAATTGAGAAGGAGAGGGAATGTGGAATTTGATGGAGGAGAGGGAGGCATGGGGATTGAAGAGAGGCAATAGGAGACACATGGGATTCAATGATGGATATCAATTCATTCTATTCTCTTCCAATTTTTTCTTTTTTTTTTTTTTTTTTTTTTTTTTCTCTCTCTATATTAGATTAGAGAGAGAAACCCCTTTTATGGATGCTTAATGGTATCCATGATTAGTAACTTGTTGCCACGTCACACAAATGAAATTTGAAGCATATTATGATCTAGTGGTATTTTTGTCATGTAAGTAAAATCTAAAAATTATAAATATATACTAATATATAGTATATAATATATGAAGAAAAATAATTGAAAAACCTATCATTCCTAATTTGGTTGGCTAGTTTGAGTCCTAGAGTTGTGGATTGGAATTTTAATTTGTTGATATTTACTTCTTATCTAAATTGAATTGTATTTTTTATTTTCTATTGGTATTTAACTGATATTTATAATTTATCTTTTATATAATATCTCTTGACAAAAAAAATTAAAAATTTTAGTATCTTAACAAATCGATATGTTTTCTATTGATATTTGGGTTTGATAATAAAACAGAAAATATTTGTATACTTTCCATATTTTAATATAATTAGTTGTAATTTTCTCTTTTTAATAATTATACAAATAAACTATATACTTTTGATATTTAAAAAAAAATATTATACTTTTCTTTTGATTAAAAATCAAAATACTAAAAAACTATGAAAGATTAAAAAAATTAGAAGATGATTTTCTAGTTTAAAAAAGGATATATTGTGGAAGCTAAGTATTATAATGGGTATATCCTAATATTCCTCTTTTTATAAAGCATATATATGTGACAAGAAGGGAAATTATATTATTTCCTTCATGGCAGCTATTTGAAGCTTCTTAAATCCCAAGGCATCGCATACAATACAAGACAAAGATTTTGTAAGATGCTATTTCTAATTTTCTACTAGAATAATTTTTTTTTAAAATGAAGTGCCTATAAATTGGCAAGACCTTAATTATGTTGTTGTCACCAACATGTTTGCATCAATGTATAAAATAGTCATTGTATCAAAATGAGAAATGAAAATAATGTGCAAACTTTTATTCTTGTTTTCCATAGTTTATTTAGTATAAATGTTGAAAATAATGTGCAATTAATAATATAGTGTTGAAGAATACATGTAAAGAAATATTGTTAATTTAAACTATATGGAACTTTTCTAAACACCAACAGCTATGATTCTCAAAACAATTGTAAGCAATTTTAGGGGGAGAAAATATTTTTGCAAGACCTTATAATTTAATAAAATGTTTGTTAATCTTAGGTGGTATTTGGTAAAATTAAAAATTAAACGCTGAAAAATTAAGTGTTGAATTTTAAGCGCTGAATATAATAAATACTGAAATTTTTAAGTGCCAAATATAATCAATCTGTTTGATAATTGTTATTACTGAAAATTATTAAAAAAATTTATTGGACATAATTAATTATATGATATTGATATTTAAGTTTTAACTATTAAATAAAGTTTTGAAATAAAAAAAATAAAAATCATAAATCATAAATAAAAAAAAAATTAGAAGTTACAATTACATTAGGATAATATTTCTCATAAGTTTTTAAAAAATAAATATTATTAAACTTTAAATGAGTATTACAAAAACTGATAAATGAGTATTAAAAAAATTAATACAACTAAAAGTCAACACTCACATAATTATAATAAAAAGAAAATTAAGAGAGAGGTTCTTGCTATGGTGGCTTAAGGGCAAATGTGACCCTTCAATACCTGCTATGGTGGCTTGAAGCTATGGACTCTTTATGAATCGTTGATGTTTATGAACTATTAAGAGTTTAGGGTTTTTGATTTGTCAATAAGGAATTTAAAAATATGCCAAGAGTATAAAAGTCATTTTAATAAAAAAAATTTAAAAACTAAATAGCTGAGCGTGTTCAATAGAAATTTTAAATCAAATATTTTAACTTATCATTTTAAATAGTTTTTTACTTAATTGAAAATTTTAAGTTGTGACTATTTTATGTTATCAAACCATTTTAAAACTAATAAATGCTGAAAATATTAAATTAAGTAATAAATTGGGTTATCAAACACCCCCTAAATGTTATGTCGATTTCTAAAAAAGAAAAAGTTCTATCATCTCGGATTGAATAAATCTAAGTTTTAATTTCTTCCATAAATAATAAAAAATAAAAATAAAAATTTTGCAATTATTTAATTTAAATTTATATTCTACTAAGGCTGCTAGCCATCATATTGAACAAAACATTTCAATTAAATTTCTTAAAATAGTAAGTAAAATACTAAATTTTTTTAAAATTAATTATATAAATTATATGATTAAGGCTGAGTTGAGTTAAATTTATAATTGTATATAGGTAAAACTAAGTTTTAAAACTCTCTGTTGCTTACAAGGCTTGGAATAATTTATTTCTCTAATAATAATAACAATAATAATTTCAAACATTAATTCAATATTTTTTTAAGAAGGTGTTTAGTGATAATTTTATCAACCTATTCCTCAATTATTATTATTGTTATTATTAATTTTTTACTAATGTGATAAAGTGAGTTTTAGTACTCAATATATCGATTAAAAGTTAATTGTTAGAGTCATTATAAGGAGTAATTTTGAAATATACAGATATATAGTCTTCAACTTAAAAAATTTAATATTAATAAACACATAGATGGATAAAAAAAAATTACTCTAACTATATAATAAACAAAAATAAAAGGGATATTAAAATATATTTGGTCAATTTTGAATCAAAAGGGACGTTCAAGTCTTCAAACAAAATGAGACAGAAGAGAACGGTTAAGATTGTTGACTTCTAGAAGAGGGCGTCAAGCGGTCCAGGTTTGGAATTCTATGTTCTCAATTTGAAGTTTAGAATTGTGATATCATCTTGCCCCTTCCAAACAACGCCAATTTTTCCATCAAATTTTAAAAAGAGAGGGGCACGATCGTCATTTTATGAAGTCAAAATTCAATTTAAAAAGACTGTTCCTTCGCACGACAATTTTAATGTAATTAATATATATATATATATATATATATATATATATATATATATATATATATATATATATAATTGATATTATATTAAAATTGAGTTTGTTACTGAAATTTTTGGATCAGTTTAATACAGTTCAGTTTAATATAGTTCTCAGTTCGGATATGAGTTAAGAACCAGTACCGTACCAAATTAAAATTTTCGATATAGTTCGATATAATTTTCGTACTAAATTCTAAATTTCTTACAGTTCAGTATTAAAACGGTTTGATATTTTGATTTAGTCAAGTATTTTCGAATAGTGTGCTGTATATTATTTAAACATGAATATTTCAAAATATGGGTGGCTCTATTGTTATAGCTTATTTTGATGAAACTTAAAGAGTATATAGCAAAGGTTTATAAAATTTATTGCTTCAAATTAGCATAATAGGACATATCCTTGGAGTTAACAAGCCATTACCCTTTAATCAAAAGAGAGGATCCACCGCCCAATGGTGCTTCTTACTGTCGCCGGTGGCTAGGCTAATACCTTCTGGCTTCTGGACACTATTGAACCCAAAATTCATTCTCAATCACTCTTTTTTGTGGGAAGAAATTCTTTTCGTATCTGCCTTTAAGAAGGTGTGTTTATTTTCAAGTCAAGCTCCGTATCCCCACATCTTTTTAGGTTCGCATAACAAACAAAGAAAGTGCCAAGAAACAATACATTCCACTTTTGGATGGTTTGGAATTGCAAGGAAGCTAAGCCACCATAGACTTAAAAGACTTTATTACCCGCACTACTACATATTGGCTACTAACTGGCCCCTCTATCAAGTCAAGTTGGGAAAATAGTACAAATTCTTAAGTGATGGGAAAATAGTACATATTCTTCAAGTTAACAAGCCATTCTTCATTTATTACCCTTTTATCATATTCATCTATGTTAGATTTTTTTTTATTATTATTATCACATAAGACTGCTTTTAAAAGGAAAATAAGAAACAAGTTCTCACTATACTTTTTATACCACCTAATAAATTACTGCAATTAAAACGACAATAGAGAGAGAGAGAGCAGTTTACACCAGCAGATTTTGGTGATGCTAAAAGCAAGGCATGCCACATGTAGCCAACAATTTAAATACGTCCATCACATACTCTGAAGTAATTTAACAGGTTTTGATTCAAAATAAACTACATTCAATCCAAAATGAAATTATCCAACTGCCGAATGCAAACAGTATTGTAGGCAAAAGCAAAAATAACTTCATATAACACCAATGTTCACTCATCCTCCTGGCTCCGCAACCTAGCCAGTTTGTTGGTAACAACAACATCCAACTGAGCTGCACGCTCAACAATCTCCTTTCTCTTTCTGGTGGATACATCATGGGCAATCTCAGCACAGTATGCCCTGAAAATATGTAAACCAGTAAGTAAGCATCACATAAAATTCAAACAAGTCATCAAAAACATTATTGAAGAAAAGTTGTACCTGTTGTGCATCATCAAAAGTTCAAGCTCCTTCGCGTTGTGGACAACGAACTTCTTGAACCCATTGGGAAGATAGTGGCGAGTTTTCTTGTCTGACCCATAACCAATATTGGGCATCAGAGTGCATCCTTTAAACTTTCTCCTGACCCTTGAATCAATACCCTTGGGCCTTCGCCAGTTTGTCTGCAACCAATAAAAACTTGTGTTCAAACAAACATCAATTTGAGAAGCCTTGAAAATGGGCCACTCTACAGAAATCTTGTAAGATCCAAATTAAAAAATAAATTAAAAAAAAAGCAACACAATCAAATAAGCAATCATGACCTATGGATTAGGAAAAGTTTTCATCCAATCTGATGTGTGAAACCATCATCAATGCAATAAAATAAAGTTTGCCACTTGAGACATAAATTTCTTTATTCCAAGAAAGAGTCAAATTTATTTATTAAAATCAAACCAAGTGCTTCACATTCCTTTATAGAATTTAACCGCCAGCAGATTACACAAAAAATTCAGGAATTCAAGTGGGCAACAGTAACAACAGTATACATGAATAGGTATATCATAAATTTTTAATGTTTAAAAATTTATAGAAATGAATTTAAAACAAAGCAGAACAGTATGAAATGTGCTTCAAGGAACTAACAAATCAAGCTACCACTTCTTATTCATATAAAGGTTCCATCACAATTGCCACAAGCCAATAGCTTTTTAAACTTAATTGATTACACTACTCAAACGCCAAAGAATCTTTTGAGGCAGGAAACAGCATCCTAGTTCAAGAAAGAGACAACACCAAGAATGATATCCACAGAAATAATTAATGAATCCACCAATTAAAAATAACAATCTTTGGGACAAATAGAATGAGGAAAGCAAACGAAATGTGGGTCATAACCAGGCCCCCAAATCAAAGCCTCCAAGGGAGGCATCAGAGAGGGCAGACATGTAGTCCCAAAACAAATCAATTTCTGTGCACCTTACCATGCTACCTTCATTGTGTATTCAATCCAGAGCATCGGCTTATTGTACACAGATAATTAAATTTAAAACAGAACAAGATATAACTGAAAAAATAAATAAAAAAAGATAAGCAACTATAGTCAACCAACCCATTCAAAATCCATCTTGCACATAAATCATCTATATAAAAGTAGCAGATATTCACACAATACATTGACACAACCTATTTCAGCCATATATTTAAAAAAATAAACCAATGAAACGTGTCCCAAAGAAGCATAGATTCTCATAACTACGCAAGATGCATTTCACGTCCATGCCTTAGTAATCAATAACCCTTGACCAGAAATAAAATGTGGTCACACCGACATGCTGTTGTATCTAAGTAAAAAAAGCATATTGATAGCCAAGAAATTTAGACAATAGACACCACATGAAAACTAAAGGAAAGGCACATAGCACTGACCTTGACAGAAATCTTTCTGTCACTCTGGGGCCTCTTGAACTGCTTTACCCTCTTCTTCAGAATCTTCTTGGAGAGCAAAGGAACAGCCATTGTCTCTATAAAACAAACAATCAGTTACAAAAGAATTTTTATCTTATGATATACCTAAAACAGGAAAAAGATACACAAAACATAAACCCATGGTTTAGATCATTTTCTATACAATCTTAAAACAATTATAGAATAAGCAAACCCCAAAAAAAAACACACTAATAATCAACTTTGAAATAGATAAAAGAAACAATATTAAACATCAATTTGCACATACTGGAAATGAAAAAACCTGCTAAGATTATCCATTTTCAATGAGATATATCTCTAATTAAAGTAAACAGAATTATGCCGCAATTATAATACAGCGACACAGTGACAGATACGAAGAGATCGATAGAGATTAGGATTTGGAACCTGGTTGAGCCGCAGCGCTGCCACTCCTGTTGTAAGTAGTAATCCCTGAGAAAGTGAAGAGGATTAGGGTTTTTTAACTTCTAAGCTATATATATATATAGATCTGCAAGGGTTTGAAACTTTGAATAATGATCCAGTTTTGAGGCCCAGAAATTTGGGTTCGATATTGGCCCAATTCAATCTGGGCTGTTTGGCGACATTTTAACTTAAAGACTTTTACTTTTAGACAATATAAATATAATAATACAAGTTAAAAGACAACACTTTAAAAATTGGTGTTAAAGTGATATTTAGTAAAACTAAAAATTAAGAATTTGTTGGGTATATTTTTTGTTTTTTAAAAATAAAAATAAGATTTTAAAAATCAGAATTTTTTATTTTTTATTTTTAAAATGTTTCTGGATAAATATGAAATAAATAAAAAATAATAATATTTTAAAAATATTTTCTAATACTTATTTTTTGAAATTTGAAAAAAAAACAGAAAACAAAAAATTGTAATGATACCAAATGCCCCCTAAATGTTGAAAATTTAGGGTCCGTTCGGTATCATTTTTTGTTTTTTGTTTTTCAAAAATAAAAAAAAAAGTTTGAAAACTAGAATTTGTTATTTTTTGTTTTCTGTTTTCAAAATGTTTCTGGATAAACATTGAAGAAATAAAAAATAATAATTTTTTGAAAAATATTTTCTAATACTTATTTTTTTAAAATTTGAAAAAAAAATAGAAAACAGAAAATTGCAATGATACCAAACGTCTCTTTAAGTGTTAAGTTGTAAAAATATTTAAACATTAAATAATACAAGTAATGTAATTTTTAAATTGAAAAAATATTTAAAAATTTAATCATTTAATATTTAAATTTTAAATTAAAAATTTTTATTTAACATTTTAAGGGATTTTTAATTTAATTGAAACTTTTGAGACAAACGTTATTAAATAATTTTAAAATGATTAGGGGCTAAAAATTTTAGTTTTAACTTTTAAGTGTTGAATAAGATTATCAAACGCACTTTAAATTTTAATTTTCACTTATATTAAAATATCTCTTTTTAAGAAAATATATAAAAATTTTGTTTTGGTTCATTAAGCCAAAAAAATATTGTGAGTTATACAACAAAAAGATATCCATTTTCTCTTAATAATTTTCACTAAATTAAGAAAAATCATATTTGATTTGATTGATTAGATAAAAAAAAATTAAAAAAAAAAAACCTTTTTTTTTTTTTTTTTTCTCTATTTAGTCAAATAATGCTTCTTATTATTGGAGTAACAATTTTTTATACACAAAATCAATTATAAATTAGTATTTTAAAAATTTGTTAAGAATATAATACCTATTATTTTGCTTATGGTAAAGATACCAATATTAAATACCCGAATGTAATTTTACATTAAAAATTGTGTGCACAAATCATGTAACTAAGTCTCCTTTTCTCCAATGTGTAGATGCTGCCTATTTAAACAAGACATAAGATGGGAATCTCACCAGTGTCAAAATTAGCTCAACTACCCACCTAATTATTGTCAAAATTAGCTCACAAGTAGGTGGCCAAAATGAAGAAATTTGGTTTGTCAAAGTTAGCTTAACCACTCACCATTAATTTGTCAAAATTAGGTAAGGTGGGTG
>CATKHJ010651326.1:0-11155 GCA_949750685.1 Vernicia montana | reverse complement strand
AATTAAATTTGTAATATTTTAATTAATTAATTTATTTTATTAACTTTAAATTTCACAAATATTAAATTTTCTCCAAATAGTTTAAAAAATATTTATACAAAAATAAAAATTAATACGTAGGTGCATAGATATTAATTTTTTATTTTTAATATCACTTGATAAAAATCCTATATTATGGACAGAGAGTTTTATATGTATCATTTTGAAAAGGTTAAGGGTCTAATGGGATAAAAAAAAATATTAAGAGCTCACTTGAGCATCAGTTCAAAGGAGAGAGTTTTATATGTACCATTTTAAAAAGATTAAGGGTCTAATGGGATCAAAAAAAATATTAAGGGCTCACTTGAACACCAGCTCAAAGAAGAGGATTCTATTTGTACCTTTGGCCACTAATTTATAATACTAAAATAGTCAATTGAATAATAAAATTAATCTCTTAAACCATTGCTTTGCTTTTATTTTATTTTATTTTATTTTTGGTGATTTCACTTCTATTTAGTCTTTAAATTGTTATGTTGGATTTAAAATAGATACAAATGTAAAGTATTCGATTAAGATTAGAATAGGTTGACAATATAGGCAAAGATAGATGATTATTATTTGTGAATTATTTCGGTTAATATATAATTCATATAATTAAAAATGCTAAAATTGGAAAAGATGCATAAAGGGCATGTCGTGTTCTTTGAATTTTTTATCTCTGATTATTTTGAAAACTTTGTCAATCCAATAAAAACGACAGGACCGTTTTTTTAACTGTCGTCTAGACATCGAGTTGAGTTAAACGGCCTTTTGTCTGCGCTTATTTTGAAGTGTCGTCTGCGCGGTAAAGTTGCGTTTTCATTTTTTGGCAATGACTAATTTAGGTAATGTCTTTTTTCTTCGTTAATTTTGAAAGATATGTCGTATCCACGAAAACAGCCAATTGCCTTTGTAACGGTCGTTTCCTGAGAAATATATACATTGGTTTTCTTTTTCAGCAATAACTAATTGAAGGCTACCCTTTAATATATCTCATCAAATTAATAATAATTTTTTGTGATTTGAGAGATTTGAACCTAAAACCTTCAATTCCTTTAAAATGATATATTGTGTTTAAATAATGACCGAATGACTTTCTCAATGGCGAAACTGTTAAAGGACTACCCTGGGTTGTAGCCCAGGGTAATTTTGAAAAAAAAAAATTATACAAGACTTTCGATCTTTCAAGATTAGATCGGAGTAGTTTTAAAAATTTATTATTATTATTATTTTTTATACTTGGCTTTATCAATCTTTCTCAGTTTTCATATTCATTTTTCTTGTTTTTACTTCGCTTTTATCACTCATTCATTCAATCAATTATTCATTTCACTTTTCTTCTCTATGAAAATATGCTATTTATTTTTTCTCACATTTTCTGTATTGTTGTTTTTGTAAATGTTTTTTTTTTTTTAAGTTTCTGTTTGTTTCTAGAGAAAATTATATGGGAATCTTTGACTTAGTAGTCATCCAAATCACCTAACGCCCTTTTATTTGCCCCTTTGGCTCTTATCTGTAGAAAGAATTAGTCAACTTCATTAGATTGATTCATCATCTGTTTATTGTAGATGTAAAGCCATTTTCATGAAAAACGGCTCTAAAGCTTGATCATGTTTATCTTTGCTTAGGTCATTTAAAAGCATTAACTTGCTCTCTTTTATGATTTTAATTAGCTTGTACTTTGAATTCATTAATTTTATTGATTTGTATTATATTCACTTGTTAATTTAAAATTTATTTGTAAATTCTATTAATTTTTGGTAAAATTTAATCAAATATAAACAATTTTATGGATGGATAATTAAAATTTATAATATACCCCGGGGTAACTAAAATTCCTGGTTACGCACTTGGCCTTTCTTTTTTGGGTCATTTATACAAAAAAAAAAATTTAATGGAGTAAATTTTCTCGTCATTTCTAATATTATATATGCGCACATAATATTAATTAAAATAGATTTCTTCTCTTATCATTTTATTTGAAGGGATATATCATATATTTTCATAATCCATCCAACTGCATAACTTTTATTTTCATAATCCATCCAAACTTCATCTAACGTTATGAATCTATGATTTTTGCATTGTACGCTAACATCAATACCAAATTAAGCTTTCAGTTGGCATATCACCAAACACGTACTCTGCAAGAAAATATATATGTGTAAGCACCAAACCAAGAAAAAATATATATGTGTAAGCAAGAAAGAGTATCAAATTCATGCAAAATATAAAGACAGATACACATGCAGAAATTTTCAAGACAACTCACCAAAACGATTTGCCACGTCCCAATATTATTAGTCTATTACTACTATTATGATTATTCTTCATCTATAAATAGCAGCTCAGCCCATCCCATGTCCTTCACTCCACTACAGTAACTTAAACACAATGGCTAATTACTCTTCTTTGCTATCTCTTGGTCTTTGCTTTCTTGTTCTTTTCCAAGCCTGTTCTGCTCAAATAGAGCAAGTAATAAGTGCGCGTGGCACCAGGATCTGGCCGACGGTGACAGAACAAAGAAAACAACGTTCGCAACAGGACGAGTGTCAACTCGAACGGATAAATGCTGTGGAACCTTCTCGTTCGATTCAATCGGAGGCTGGTGTAACTGATGTCTGGGATGAAAACGATGAACAGTTCCAATGTGCTGGTGTTGTAGCCATCCGCCATACTATTCAACAAAGAGGCCTTTTGCTTCCCCAGTTTGTTAATGGTCCTAAACTCATTTATGTTGTTCAAGGTAGGGGTGTTCAAGGAGCTGTTTTCCCAGGTTGTCCCGAGACTTACCAGTCACCAGCACAATCACAACCAGGAGGGTTTGGTGTAAGAGGAAGACAAAGGGGCGACCAACACCAGAAGGTTCTCCAAATTCGAGAGGGTGATGTTCTTGCCTTGCCAGCGGGGGTAGCCCAATGGGTTTACAACAATGGCCGCTCTCCTCTTGTCTTAGTCGAAATTATTGACACCAGCAATGGTGCCAACCAGCTCGATGAGAACCACAGGGTAAGAAAATAAATCATTACAATTACAATTATACTAAACATAGTATAATTTTAAATTTATAAACTAAGAAATAATAATTTTATCTTTGATATGCCATTTCAGGTATTCTTTGTTGGTGGTAGCCCACAAGGAGAAATACAAAGCCTGAGAGGCCAATACAGGGGCACCGAATGGAAGAGAGAAAGATCCGGCAATGTATTTTCAGGCTTGGATGAACGAGTGTTAGCACAAGCTTTCAATATCAATACTGATGTTGCAAGAAGGCTAAAGTGTGAAAATGATAACAGAGGTATAATTGTAAGTGTTGTGCGTGAGCTTGAGTTATTAACCCCAGAACGAAGCCAAGAAGAAGAAAGGGAAGAATCAGAGGAAGAACGTGAAAGAGGATTCGAGCATAGTCGTGGAGGCCGATGCATGAATGGCGAAGAGGAATGCAATGGCGTAGAGGAAACTTTGTGCACAGCCAGGTTGAAACACAATATTAATAATCCATCACGTGCCGACGTCTTCAACCCACGTGCCGGCCGTGTCACCAACGTCAATAGCCTCAACCTCCCCATCCTCAGACACCTTCAACTCAGCATACAGAGAACTGTCCTCTATCCTGTAAGGAATTATTTTAATTTTAAATTAAGTGACCATAATTCTTAATTAATTAATTTTGTACAGAAAGCTCTAATGGGACCGCACTGGAACATCAATGCCCATAGTGTATGCTACTTCACTAGAGGAAATGGTTATGTTCAGATAGTTGATCACCGTGGAGAATCAGTGTTTGATGGACAAGTTCAAGAGGGTCAAATCCTAACAGTGCCACAAAACTTTGTGGTGATAAAGAGAGCAGGAAGTCAAGGCCTTGAGTGGGTATCCTTCAAGACTAATGACAATGCCAAAATCAACGACCTAGCTGGACGAGTATCGGCTGTCAAAGCTTTGCCAGTGGAAGTGTTAGCAAATGCATTCCAAGTTTCAAGGGAAGATGCTAGAAGGCTTAAAAATAATAGAGAAGAAGTGACTGTGTTTAGCCCTCGTTCTGGGTCGTCGTCTCCTCATTGAAGAGACTAAAAATTCTGCAACTATGCAATTGTAATAAAGAGAGAGAGAGAAAAAAAAAAAAAAAAAACAACAACAACAACTATAGTACTCGGTAGCTATATGTAGAGTATTAGAGATGTAAAAATAAAGCCAAGTGGGCATGAAGACCTAGTTTGGTTCTTTGTACTATCAATGTATATCATATCTTTGCGGGAGAGGGAGAGAAATCAAAGTCTATCCACCTATGAGCTAAATAAATAAGTGTTAGTACTAAATATTAATATTTCCTTCAAGAAATAAATAAAGCTATTTTCTTTTTGGGTTTGGTTGGTTTAGACAATTACATGCATCAAATTGTCTAACAAAAATTCAATTATTGTGGGCATTTTTCTTCCTCTGTCCTGTTTTAGGTGGACTTAATTAATTAATGCATTTAGTACAATTTTTTTTAAAAAAAATTAAGCTCCAATTAAAATTCAAACTCGAGATATAATAATCTTAAAAATAATTCTAATACTATTAAAATAAATGCTCATTAGTATATGCATTTACTTTTATTTAAGTAAAAAGAAGATAATGAAACAAGAAAAATCCATAATTATTAATCAGCACCACTGCTTGCTACAAATTCATTATTCTGATTCAGTTCTTTTTTTTTTTTTTTTAAACAAAGAGGAAACTAAATCCCAATTTTTTTTTATTGTATTTGCACATTTAAACATATATGTCAAAAGCTAGGCATAGAAGTACATAGTTTTCTTCATTAAAACCGAAGCCACCCATGTGGCTCAGAAGTTCGTATTTGGCGGCGACTGTTGAAATAGATGACCATCTTGTCCCTTGGAGGCAAATTGTTGTTGATCACAGGATGATTGATAAAATTGTGCATCCATGAACAAATTGCTGGAAATTTCTGGGTGTCAATGATATTCATGGACCCAACTTCTTCCCAAACAGGCAACCAATAAGAGATGGTTCCTACCAGTATGTCTAAATATCCAATATTCTCTCCTCCAAAGAATTTCTTCCCTTTTAGCTCTCCTTCTATCTTTTCCAAAGCTTCAATGGTCAGTTTTATTGCTTTTTCTTGTTCCTCTCCTACTGAGCACAGAGCATTCCATGCAGCTTCAAAAATCTTCATCAAACAAATAATGGAGTAATTGGGTTATAATATACAAATTAATCTAAGTCACAAATTAACTAAGCTAATGCCTAGTGCAATATCTAGTAATATTATTTTGATTTAGTAATATTAGAATATTTTTAAACTAATAAAATAAATTTTTAATTAAGTGATACTAAATTTATTTTGAAAGTTAGTGAGATATCACTTCGAATTCGAGTTTTTGTCGAAAAAGTATGCTATTGCATCATAAGAAACGAAAAAAAAAATAAATTATTAATAGTTACCTTCTCTTCTGCAAATTTAGCCCAAAAACGGGCCATGGCTCTTTGGTAAGGATCTTGAGGCAATAAAGGATAGTTGTGTTTCCATGTCTCATCGATGTACTCGAGAATAACAAAAGACTCAGCAATAATGTTGTGGTCATGAACAAGCACAGGGACCTTTCCATGGACAGGATTTAACTGAAGAAGCAAAGAGGGCTTGTTAAAGACGTCTTGTTCTATGTACTGGTAATCAATACCCTTGAGTTTTAAAGCCCACACTACTCTGTGGACAAATGGGCTTACCCAAAACCCTAAAAGCTTCACCTCCTCTTTGTTTGCCATTAGACTCTACTATTGCTTTGTTTGTGATTGGGAGCCTGCTACCCTGCCATTATATATGGTTATTATATGTAGCCATGAGAAGCCAGGTCTGATGGTGCAGTGCTGGTGTTGACTAAAACCATTAGACGGCAAATTTTACTTTATTTTGTCTATAGAAAAGTAAATATCGTTGATTAATTGTTCTAAAAAATATCTATTCTACCTACTGCGACAATTTTCATGACAATTCCTTGAAAAAAATCTTTCATGTTGGTCCGGACAGCTTAATAATATTTGTGGCCCTAAATAAAAATTATTTTTTTAATCTTTTAATACTATAAATACATATTAAAAAATTATTTTTCTTGCTTTTAAAGAGGCAAAATCACTAATTAAATTTTTATATTCAAATTTAGAAACCACATATTTTTTGTTTGATAATATAACCAAATTAAAGTGTTTTCAATATATAGAGAAAATTTTTAACATTAAAATTAATACACAATATAATTATAGCTATTTATTAAAAAAAATAATCAATTGAAAATAATTATTGTCCTAAAAATTAGAGATTTGATAATGTTAATTTCAAAAAAATATATAACATTAATTGTAACGTTAATAATAAAAAATACTAACGTTATAACTTTAATAATAAAAAAGGTAGGTAATATTTTTTGATTGGATAAAAAATAGGTAATTGATAACATTTATTAAGTTAAATAATATCGCTAATTATAACATTAATAATAAAAAAATATAAAATTTTTTATTGGGCAAAAAAATAAGTAGTTGATAATATTTATTAGGCTAAATAATAGATTAAGATTGTTTAGAATTTTAAGAAGTTAAAAGTTTAAGAAATTAATGATTTATTTCATTAGTACATTAAAAAAAAAAAACAAAAACAAAAACAAAACTACAACGTATATACACTAAAGAAAAAAAAGATATGGACTCCTCTATTTTTGACCTGTCTTAAGCCGCCACTGATGTTGGTACAATCAATCTCCAAAATTATAAAACTGAGTTTCAACTCCAATAACAATTTAATTAACACAAAAAAAAAAAAAAAATCATAGTGTAATTTTTTATCCAGATGGTGTTTGGTAAAATTAAAAATTAAGTGTTGAATTTTAAGTACTGAATAATATAAGTGATATAGTTTTTAAAATATAAATTATTTAAAAATTTAATTACTTATTGTATTAAATAGAAATTTTAAATTAAATATTTTAACTTACTATTTTAAGTGGTTTTTAATTTAATTGAAAATTTTAATATGAGATTTTTTTATGTTTTTAAAAAATTTTAAAAATAATAAGTACTTAAAATATTAAATTAAATAATAAATTGAGTTATCAAACGTTTCTTCGTCCCTTTAGAGTGCCTTTTACAATGCCTAAAAGACATTGAAATTACAATGCCGTAAACCATTCTAATGGTTAGGATTGAAACTATAGGTTTAGAATGGTTTATGGCATTGTAATTTCAGTGTCTTTAAGGCCCTATAAAAGGCACCTCATTCCATCATCTTATTCTTCATCTTCCTACTATTAAAAAAAAAAAAAACTTGTAAATTTGAAAGTCTAAAGAATTAAATAGTATAAATTAAAATTATGAAAAGAGATTGTTAAATTTGACTTTTAATTTATCATCATCTCGCTCTGTTAATGGAATGAACTTAAAAGCAGTTATATACTTGTATTCAATATTTTTGAAATTCTCTGATTTTTCGTCTGTTTAATTAATTTGTTTTGGGTTAGTCAAGTTCTACATATTCAATTGAGAAAGCCTAGTTCCCTTTCTCTTTCTCTTTTTATTTTTCTTTATTGTTGGGCTATAATTTGGCTTTTTTTTTTTTAGTACGAGAAATGCTAGTAACACTCTTTTTTTAATCAGTTCATTATTTTTCTCTTTTCAATAAAAATACTTACAACCTATTTTTTTTAATAAAATTAATGATTTTCATAAACCTATCTAATTGAATCTCTAATTTTCAATTATAACTTTCCTAAAATTATTTTATACATTTATTTATTGTGCAATCTAAAAAAATTTTAGTGTATATTTGTTGCTAAGATGAATTTGTTTTTCTTTCCTCAAAATTGTTTGTAGAATATATCCAATAATTCATAAGGACAATTTGGAAATAATTTATTTTTTTAAGGTGCATTTGGACTTATTGTTAAAAATTATGGTAAAGTTACATGGACCAAGAATAAGAGATGCTATAATGAGATAGGAGAGAGAAGAAAAGGAGCAAAAAGAAAGAGAAAAAAAAAAGCCACAAAAGACAGAAAATAATATAGGTTTTAATTTTTATGAAGAAAGAGAAAATAAAATAGAATTATCCTATTTAATTTTACATAGAAAATAGATTGTAAGTATTTTTATTAGAAAGAAAAAAAATAATAAACCAATAAAAAAGAAAGTGTTTAAAAAATATATTATTAAAAAAAAAATGTTATTAGCATTTCTCTTTGTAGTACATCTGAATGGAACGATCAAACTAGATGGTTTTGAGAAATGGTGTTGGTTGGTGGGAACACAAGTTCCAAAACCAACCAATTAACGTGGTTTATATTTTGAGACAGTAAGAGTAATTTTCATCCTAATTGAATCAATAATTTAATTATGGAATGCACACAGAAAATTAGGAATGGCAATAAGGCGGGGCGGGACAGGTTTTGAGATTTTCGTCTCGTTTCATGTACAGTCGGATCAAAGGCATGGCGGGATAAATCGGGTTCGGGGCGGAGACGATGATCCTCATTTATTTTTTTATAATTTTATTAATGTTAAAACTTCATAATTTATATATTTTGATAAAAATGTTATATATATTTATGTTAAGTTTTTATATATTATTAATTAATATTTAAATAATAATAATATAATTAAATACTTAATAATATAATTTTAAAGAAAACTAATAATATATATATATATATATATATATATATATATATATATATATATATATAAAATATGAAATTATAATAAAAAAAATCATATATATTAATTTTATGAAATCGAGGCGGTGCGGGGCGAGAAGGGGAGACTCAATCCCATCCCCGCCCCATTACCATAAACGGGGCGGGGATTCTCCATCGGGTTAGGGGTGGAGACAGGTTTCCCGTCGGGGAGAATCGGGTTTTGCCATCTCTACAGAAAATTAAATTCAAATCATGATAATTTATTTATCTCTTTTAAAAATTTTTGATATACTAAAAAAATAAACTAAATTAAGATTGCGTTTGAATGTATAGATTTTGATTTGAAATTTAAATTTCAAATCTCATATTTTAAATCTATGATTTGAAATTTATAAATTCATTAATCTCTTGTCTGAAAAGTATATGATATTTAAAATTTTAGATTTTAAATTTGAAAAAAAAAAAAAAGAGGAGAGGATTTTAAATTAAAGATGAAAATAGTAGATTTGAAATAATTAGGTAAAAAAAAGTATTTGAAATATTAAGTTTTTAAGCTACTAGATTTTAGAGGAAATTATACCATATACGCTTTATTGGACTAAAATAACATTCATACCACCATTTCTTGATAATTACAATTTACCTAAACTGTTTTTTACATTTGTATGTTTTTTTTTTTCTTTCTATTCTCGTTGTGCCTTCTCTTACATGCTGTTAGTTTTTTTTTGCTCTTGGGTTCTTGTTTTTTTTTTTTTTCCTTCTTACTCACTCATTTCCTTTCTCTCTCTTTCTCTGTTTTTCATTTTCATTAAGAAGTTTTTTACTTTCTACATAACGAATTGAATTCAGATTTGTTGGCCAAGTATTGCATTTCTTTCCTTTTTTTATTTTATGCTTTTTCAGTTCATTTCATGTTTCTAAGTTTTCATTTGATTTCTTTTCGTTTGTATTTTTAGTATGGACGGGAAAATAGATTCCTAATGAAGCAAAATACTCAGTTTTGCAAACTATTGTATCTTTATTGTGAGATGATGAATTTGAAACATGACTTTGTGCGATTTTTAAATAATAGAAAAAGTGTTCCCAAAGACAAAACACCTGCAGAGGTAAATTTTTTTTTTTTTTTTCAAGCCTTATTATTGGAGCAAGATTAATGAGTTTGTCCAAGGAAGAAGGAGAACCCAATGGTGGAGAGAGAAAAGGATAAGAAATTTGAGAAAAATTTTGGTTTTGAAAATTTAAGGTGGATTTGGTTTGGGTAATTTCAAAATTTGAAATTGATGTGGAAAAATTTGTGAAAATGTTGAAGTATAGGAAGTGGTTTCAAGATTTAAAAGTAAAATTTGAGATGGATTAGAAATCTTGAAATGATTTAGGTTAACAAAATGGCTAAAAGAATTTTGAAATGAAGAAAGAACCTCAAGAGTTGGAGTTTGAAAAAGTAAATGGAAGAACTTGGGTTTACGAGGAAGAAGCAGATGGCAGAAAGTATGAACAAGAAAACAATAAAAGCAATTTAATAAAGTTTTAGCTATAATTATTATTAAATTTTTTGATGTGAGATAAGGTTTTATGACTCTCATGATGCCACGTGGAATTAGTACTTTTATTTTTTGCCCAAAACGTGGCATTAATACTTTATCAATAATAATAAGGATTTTTATAGAAACTTTTTTATTATTATTATTTTGAGTATATGTTTGGTTTATTTTGTTTATATATTTAGTTGATGTTTATTTGATTTGATATATATGTTTAGTTGATTTTTTATACTCAAAATATATCAAGAGTATATCATTTACTGTTATTATAATCATTTTTAATTCAATATTTTTTTATAAATTTTGAAATAATGAATCAACTAACAACTTAGTTCTTTCAAGTTTTACTGAAATAAATTAAATATATACCAAATATATTGAATGAATATCATTTTGAATTAAAATATCAATTTTAAAAACGAACATTAAAAATTTAGCAGATATATACTAAACATAAACACAACATAAACTCAAAATATACTATGAGTATACTCAAAATAAATCCAATATATACCATTTTACTTAAAAGCGTAAAAATGTAAAAAAAAAAAAAGGTTGCTGAAAAACATATTTTTGTAAAAAAATAGTCAAAGAGCGTATTTTTGTAAGAAAATTGGTCAAAGTATAAAAATGTAATATTAAGGCCTTTTTTAGTCATTTCTGTAAAAATTTCAATTATTAGGTATTTGAATAAAATTCAAATCTACTCAATTTTAATTACCCAAATAAAAAATGGCCCAAATCTAAAATCTAAATTCTTATCATCCAAACGAAACATAAAAAAATTTTCATCAAAATTCTATCAAATTAATAAAGATAGATCACAGAAATTTTGATAAAACAAAAAACATAAAGACAAGATAGAGCTTGTAAGTTGTAATTGCACACAAAACATGTGTA
>CATKHJ010651023.1:0-10442 GCA_949750685.1 Vernicia montana | reverse complement strand
ATTAAACTTTAAATGAATATTTAAGAATATGATAAGAGTATAAAAGTTACTTTAATAAAAAATTTTAAAAACTCAATAACTGAGCGTGTTCAGTAGAAATTTTAAGTTAAATATTTTAACTTACCATTTTAAATAGTTTTTGACTTAATTGAAAATTTTAAGTTGTGATCATTTTATATTATCAAACCATCTTAAAACTAATAAGTGCTGAAAATATTAAATTAAGTAATAAGTTGGGTTATCAAACACCCCCTTAATACTTAAAAAAATATAAATAATTAATTAAAAAGACAAATTTATCAACTCAAAATTTTAAAATTCTCCTTACTCTGACCCTATCAATGTTACATTTTTTGAACTTTACAGTATATTGTATATAATTGACAAAATGCGCATGACTTTTATATGTAAAAAAATATATAAAGAACTAATAATAAATGAATAAAACCACAAATTTTAATAAAACCACAAATTTTACATTATAATAAATTTATTATATATTCATGTTATATACACTTTATTTAATTATAATATTAAAGAAGATGATATATTTTGATAATCTAATTTGAATAACAAAATAGTTTGAAAACTTTTGAGATACTAAAACGAAATTAATTATTATAATTATGAAATATATTTAATTTAAAATTTGATATTTTGTTATATATTTTGGATTATAAATTTTATTTCCTTTCAAAAATATTTCTCATTACGGTATTTCGTTTGATATCACATGACCTATTTTATAGGAAGTTATTTTTTAGAATGTATGAGTAATTGTGTGTTTAGTTTTCGTATAACTTTTTAAGAAGTATATTTTTTTTGTTTGACTTTATATTGTCATTTTTAAAAATTAATAATATAAAAGACAATAATACATCATCTCATTTACTTAATCTCATTTAATAAAGAGTAAATATATAAATTTACATTTATTTAAATTAAGGAAATCCAATTTACCTAGTCTATTTAAAGAAGTTATTTATCCCAAACTCAGAACGTAGAGATTTTTACTTTCCAAAAATTTTATTCAATCATTATTACTAAACAAATAAATTTTTTCTACTTCCAATAAAGTTTTACTTACTTACCTCATTTACCCTATACAAAACAATACCTCCATTATCTTTAAGTCAGCCCAATAATCAACCCTCTTCCAAACCCTTGCGGTGTCTCCTTCACATTGAGCTGCCACCCCTTAGCTCCACTCCTTCATATCTAACACGCTACCATTACTTACTATCTATGATACACGATCAACAAACCTTTTATGGTTTTTGCAAGTTTATGATCATTTGTAGTGGAACCCTAATTTTTTGTTTGGTTATTTTGGATTATCAAAATATCCCTTTTTTCTATACATTTTCGGGTCTTTTGTAGTAAGCTATGTATAATAAATTTATTAGAGATAAAATATGTTAACAAATGAATATTATTATTTTAATAATTTTCATATTTAACTATAAATCTTTATAAAATTATATAATTTAACATCTTAAAAAGTCAAACAAATAATCTATAAAAGAGCATAACATATAAATAATACTGGACAAACAAAAATATTATAATTAAATATTTATTAGCAAATTATTACAGGTGAAGTCAAAATGTAAGCAAATGTAATTAAAAAAAAAAAAAAATTAATATTTCTTAAAGCAAGAAAGCAAATGATACATCTATCCTAAAGAAAGCGTATTATTATATTTCTTATCATATTAGACTTGAATTTATTTTTAAAGATGCATGCATTCATCTCCCATGTGTAATGAAATCTCCTATTTCAAGTTAATATACATACAACAGTTTAAATCTTATACTGTTGAATGAATTTGGTAAAATGAAATGCCTAACAACCTTAGGTTCATCCAAATGAATAAAAAATCATTTATTTACACACACAAAAGAGAAATGAAAGATGTACTCAAAGCTTTCACCATCATATCATCATGAGCTGCAACTGGAACAATTATATTAGGATTTCAAGCAAATAAATAAAACAATGAAAAGGTGGCTTGGAATAAATTACTGATTATGTCCCAAACCAGTCACTGAAAATTAAGTTATTAGCCTCCTGCGCCAACCTCAATTCATAAATTTAACCTAATATCAGGCCACAAGTACCTAATACCAGATATCACCCATCATCTTTACACCTCAACTAATGCTACATTTATATACACAGCCAAAGCAGCCTCCATCCAATCTTACTCCTACAGTTCCTTTTCTACAACAATGATATGGTCATGGAATTGTACAGAGGGATTTCTACCTTCAGAACTGAAAACACATTGCTACTGACCAAGCCATATGTATGTTTTGAATGAGAATAGAAGCTAAGATCCTCAAAGAGTCAAATAAAAATTTCCTGAAACACCAATAAACCAAATTCAAGGGTAGAATTCCACATTCTGCAAGTTTTTTCCCTAGTATCGAAATTCATGAGTTGCTTGATGTTAGGGCACGGTGTGTTTGTCGTGCTGAACCATTCACTGCCTCGTTTATCCTACTGAACACTAATTTGAGAGGAATACAAGCTATAACAGGACCCTTATGTTTCTCCACCACTGGTTTCCTATATTCTTCTTTATTACCAGTCAATGAAGACAGTTTCCGGATCTTTTTAGACAAAAGCCCACATTTCCTTTTGGGTGATTTACTCGGTGAAAAACGCTGCTTGGCAGGAATTCTTCCAGCTTCTGAATTTCGCATAGTTGCATGTCCCAGTTCAGTAGCTTCCAGAGCAGATACATGAGTTGGATCACATTCATTGCCACTGATAATAAGATCACAGTAGCCATCATCCAGAACTTCAACTGTTAGAGGACGACCAATAATTGCTTTACCATTCAATTTACTCATGAGGGAAACCAATGGGACATTCTGTGGCTGATAGTTTGCTTTTACCTCAAGTCTAACATCATAAAGCTTAGAATCAGTTATATTTCTGCCAGGAAAATTTGATGTCTGATATCTGGAGTTAACTGTAAAGCGTGATTGGCGATAAGGAAGCAACCTTTGAGGGGGCATAGATACCTCCGTCATTGCCCCTCCCATATCCCTGTGAGAAAAAGATTTGCTCCAATCTCGAACCCCGTCTACCTGGTTATTGGCAATCCGTTTGTATTTCAATTGCAAGTTGGAGTTAAATGAGGCAAGGGGCCTTCTAGTGCCATCACGGTCCACCCTCTGATCAGAACACGGAAAGAATCCATCCAAATGCTCTATAACTGGCAAATATGCACCAGGTTCATTATCTATGACCATATATTTTCTCTTGTCTTGTTTTCTATTTTTACTGATATGTCTTGAATTTCTTTTTCCTTTTAACTGCCACTTAGAAGTACCTTTCTCCATCCTCTGGCTGATATTATTAACATGAATGGCTGCTGAACTGGTAGAAACAGATTCATTGAGTCCCTCATTTTTCAGAGATACAGCTTCTGCTTGGTTACTTTGACTAGATTGCCTCCCCAATACACCAATTTGACTCCTTCCTGAAGACACAAACACAGGAGAAACACCTGCAGAATTAAAATAGAAAAAGAACATCCTTATTTGCCAAGTCCCACATCTGACTAAAACGAGGTGCAGATGACACTTAATAAATAAAATTCTGCAATTGAAAGAATAGAGAGGGGGCCTTTTTGTTGCATAGATATTTAAAAATTATAAATATAGGTATAGTAAGGCGCAAAGTAACAAAAATACTGAGTGACAATATAGACAACAAATAGGAGCATGTGAAATAGAAATCGTAGCCCCACGGCAGGTATCTAACTATCAATCATTTAACAATACATATTCAACCAAAAAAAATATAAACAGAATACAATAACAGGTGATTACTTATCATGAAATATGCATTGTAAAATAATCAAACACCTGAGGAAAGATATGCTTCAATGTCCACTTCCAATAAAAGAGGCCTTTTATCTAGCATGTACAGTGGAAATATTGCAAATAGCCAACCATTGGCTGCTATGCAGTATGGCACCTCTGTTGTAACCATCCTTTCAAATTTTAACTCAAAAATAGATAGCATATATGCATTAAGAGGTAGAACACTTGTGATAAATGACTACCTAGGCAAACAAATAAAGAGAGAGGAGAGAAACAGCTCGATTAGCTAAAGGGGCATTGATTAAGAGATAGCTCTTTCTTTAAGCACTGTCAATGTCAAAAAGGGGCACACCTAAATAAGGGGCTTGAATTTGCTGCGCATCCCTCATTTTCTAGGGTCTGTCACTAATGCTCACTAATCTTTCTCCTCCATATCTGTCCTCTGATTCACGAGGACTTGTCTCTGTCTCCCCATAAAATCATTTTTAGAAAGCCATTATCTGTGGTTATACCTATATAGTTCTAACTCAAAGTTGTCTCTAAACAATACTAGTGTTCTTAATGCATACCACCACATTACATCATTTGAACTGCAGCTCATTAATCATTATCAAGGAACATATATCCAAAATATTAAATTTTAAATAATATTAAGTACATTAGTAAGTTTTTTGCAAACCCCTAAAATTTTTGCCTTTTGCTTTTCCCAACCGCCCACCTCCAAAAAAGAAAAAAAAACCTGGTTCCAAACAAATACCCAAAACTCAGGGGGAGAAAGGCACAAGAAGTCATTTGTTCATTCATGTGTGGCTCATGCAGGCAGCAAATTCAAAAATTTTACATTCAAATCCTCTGTGAGTTTTAAGTTTTCTGGAAGGACTATCCTTACTTTCTCTTTCTCTCAATCATGACCGAGCTAAACTTAAAGTTGCTCACAATTGACTGGCTCATTTCATGCTTCTTTAATCACATTCACTTCTTACTCTTCCCACCCACCACCCCTCCCTAAAAAAAATCCTCTTCCACCAAAGAAACACCCAAAACCAGGGAGCCACAAGAAGCACCTCGGTTCATTCTTGTGTGGCTCATGCTGATCCAATTCAAAATTTCTATTGAGTTTTAATAAGTTTCCTGAAAGGACTGTCCTTAACTTCTCTTTCTCTCAAGCATGATCTAGCCAAAAACTGAAGCACAATGCACCCAAACTAAGCTAACAAGCTTAGATGGTTCATGAATATGTTAACCTATAAAGCATAATAACAGAACAGACCACAATTTAAGTTACTTCATTGAAATATTATATATCGCCAAGAATAAACAAAATAAGCCTGAAAATTTTCACTTTTGACATTTAATAAAAACCCCAAAGATCAAGCTCTAATCCATCTTGTTTGGTTGATGAACATGTTACAGCAAGCATCTTAATCAATAAAACCAGTGCTGTTACCAAGCAGTTTGGTTTCCTTGGCGTCTATATATCTTCACAGATATTGGCTTGACTAGTTTTTGGTGTAAGATTTTATGGATAATAATAATAATGAAGGAAGAGCCAAGGTATGAGAAATAACCAAGATAAATATAAGTTATGCAATCTTAAAGAACTTTGGTAGTAAAGCACACACCAAGAACCTCAGAGAGAGAGAGAGAGAGAGAGAGAGGTCCTCCTAAGCAATTTCTGACCAATGTTTTTAGTCCATGTTACATAGACATTAAAACACATCAGCATAGAAAATAGACACACTGACTGAACAAAAAGGATACACATACTTTTAAGTTTTCCAATATCCTAATCAGGCATACCTGCAGATTGTTTTGCCACCCCAACAAATGGCACATCAAATAACTTGTCTGAAGCATCATTCTCAGCAAACCCTGATGCACCAGAAGCATCATTCTCCTTTTTGAGCTTGCAATTAACTTGGGAAGCATCACAAACATGTTCAGGAGGATTTAAAGATGCACCATTCTCACATGAAATGCCAGTACTGTCTGAGTTATTATTAACTGGCACACAAAAGCTTTTTCTAGACTCATTAGAATCTATTCCAGAAACCCTGCTGTCAGATACTCCTTGAAGAGGTGAGCCATTTGAATTGGGAAGTTGGTCACAAATCACTGGAACAGATACCATTGCTGTACTTTCCAGTACTTTTGTCAATGGTCGGCGACGATTTTTTCTTTTCAAGAACTCATGAACATTTGCTACTTGTGATCTCTTTCTTTTCATGGATGAGTTATAAACTTTGCTACCATTTATAGGACTGCCATTTGACACGCAATTCCCAGCATTAGAATCTCCTACAACCATTCCAAGGTCCTCAAGTCCTCTCATACGCTTAATTCCTTCTGTCCCATCATCCTCTGAATCATTTGGTGTTCTTCTTCTCTTTCCCTGTGCAGATTGCAGCTTAGAAGCACCAAAATGGTTTGGCTCTTCAAATGATATACCGGATTGAGATAATTCTTGTGCTGAACCTGAACCGGAACCGGAACCTGAACCTGAACCAGAATCTGAGTCATCTTTGGAATCACCAGAATTACTCTCTTCTTCCGTCATGTCCACATCTTCCTTGCCAGAACCAGACATACTAGGTGATTCTTTGGCTGAACCACCATTCTCACCACCTGAATCATTGGTTCCAGGAAAAAAGTCAACATGATCCTTCCCCAAACGAGCATTCTCAATTTCAAGTGCATGGAGAATGGCATCTTCCCTCCGAGCATATTTCACTGCTTTCTTATTACCATTAGCTGCACTTGCCTTTGCCTTCTCAATGCATTCATCATATTCCCCACATCGAAATGCCTTCACCCTCTTAGATTTTTCAAGATTATACCAGTCCCTAAAGCAACAAAACAAAGAGCTTTTTTCAACAAAATCAGGTTATATGCACATAAAGAGAAGATATTGATCAATGTCATTAAAGAAATCCAATTCTTCAAGCAAAAATCATACCATTGAAGCACAAATAACAAAAAGTGAAAAGTGAAAAAAAATAATAGAAACATAATTTGCCTCCTTAGGCAGAAAAAGAAACTATTACTACAAGCGAATGTTGTTCCAGCATGATAGTTCCAATACAGCATGTTCATGCAGCCCATAGACAGAAGTGTGCACAAAGAACACATCAGAAACACATGCACACTTTTGAATACACGTACATTTTCATGTGTGAAAATCTTAAAGGAACCACACTCAGATTATCAGAGCAAATCTCCAAACACATCTATTATCATCCTTGTATGATAAATTCAAAGTTAACAAGAAACCTCTTGAGCCTAAATTTATTGTAAACCAAGTGAAGTACACATCTTATACACATGTCAAGCCTCAAGTTTGAACAATGTGCTTCATAAACACCCAAAATCTACCATTATAACCATGTGGGCAACCATCATGGTTAACCACTTCACATTTTCCAGTACAAACAGATATTTGCCCAACTAAGGCAACCATCTATATTATCAAGATTAATAAGGGAGGAGGGAGGTTCCATCCATAAGCTGCCTACCTTCCATGAAAATTCCATAAATTAGAATGAAAATACAAGCAATTGAGAAAACCAAAATAAACTGTAGCCAAATAGGATTTTGTTCCTGAGATGATCTCTTCATAGAAGTTCTTATAACACTTGAGAAAGCAATATCACACTGTTCTTTATCATGAAAATCTGACATAAGGCTCCCCTGCTCTACCAAATATATGACACAAGTGGGAAACTAAGACATTATCATAAAACTCCCCCAAATTGTTCACATCATACTTCTTAGGACTAAAGATCGGACGCATGCAATGGTGCCTTTCAAAAAATTGATTCATGGAACGTGGCAGCAAAGTTTTTACAACGTAGCATTTGAGGATTGAAAAATATTACCATACGAGAAGCTATGTGATTGTACCACAGCCAAAGGTGGAGGAGCAGCAGTAGTAGAAAACACATAATAAGATGACAGGGTTTAGGCAGCTGAAAAGGCAAGTAAATAAAAAGAGGGAATCAAACCATACCATAGTTAAGTGCATCCTGGACTCATATCGGATATGTGGAGATTCAAAAACAACAGAGTGCTGGTGGTAATGTAACAGAGAGAATCCTAAGTGGTAGTAGTACCTAATTGATGCTTATGAATGAAAAATATACACTTGTATTTATACCAATAGTATATAAGAAAAACAGAGTACTTCACAGCATTAAAAAAATATTCCCATCCAAGTGTATTGACATGCCAGCCAAACAGAAAATCTTACCTACACCTAGACTGAATCGATGGCCTTATCTCATAAACCCAACAATCAGATTGGATGGGTGTATACATACAGGTTTTGGCCAAATGACTCTTATGTGCAACACATACACACACCCCAAAAGCAGAAAAAGAATAAAACAAACAGAAAAATGCTCCTTGAAACAACTTTCTGAACCACACTCAGACTTCCATTTGCAGAAAATATTTCATTGTTGCTTCCCCTCTCAAAACAATTTACCCGCCCCCCACCAAAAGAGAAAATTTATAAAAAAAAATTGAAGGAAGAAAGCAAGCAGAAAAAGAATAAAACAAACAGAAAAATGCTCCTTGAAACAACATTCTGAACCACACTCAGAGTTCCATTTGCAGAAAACACTCCATTGTTGCTTCCCCTCTCAAAACAATTTAGTGGTCATATAAAGACCCAAGGAAACTAACAAAGAAACATACTATTTATACCACAACTTCAAGACTAGATACCTGAACCAAAGTTTAAAAAACAAAAAGAGAAAAGGAAAATCAACCCACTCAGACTTACAGGATTGGTTCCAAACAATAAATACTCTTTATACACTAAAAGCATCACCAGAAATATCTTCCATCCTATTCTTTAACTTTGCGGATTTGTACCAGATGTAACATTCTGAATAATAATACAGTTAACCATCAAAATGGCAAAAAAATAAAAATAAATAAAACTAGAAACTGCAATCTTAAATAAAGAACAGTTTTTTTTCATCTCATAGGCGAGAAACGGAGAAAGCACTGGCCGAAGTCCAATACAATCCACAAGTGCCACACCCGCACAATTATCAACATCAATCCGAATAAAACTAACCAGCCAACAATCAACAAAACAAAAAAAATCTACAAAACTAACCAAACCAAAACCCACCCAAAAAAAAAATCAAAGTAGCAAGACTATAAAAACAAGAAGTAATGCACACTTACACACTGGCATCCTCTCGGCCAAGGAGTTTAACAGGAGTGCCTGATCTTGGTGAAACCAAACTACCCTCCGAAATCTCGTCAAGACCCATAATCCGGCCTGGCCACCACGACCCGTTTCGACGTCGGACCCAAACTAACCCGCCCACTGACGCATCAATGGTCTGAGTGTTGCTGTTGGGGTCATCAGAGCTACCCATCTCAAAAACCCCAACTCAGTTTTCTATAACAAATTCAAAAAAAAAATACAAATAAACATAAAAAATGATTGCTATCTCACAAAGAAAGATCTTTAAAATCAATGGTAATTCTCTATTTTGAAGCAAACCCAAGTGCTAAAAATCACTATAAACCTCGCTTTCATGGAGAAATGCGTATAAAACCTTTAAAAACCTGAAAACCAAAACAAGACCAGATAACAAATATCAGATAAACAACAAAACCCAATCTCACATGCAGCACAAAACCCTTGATAAAACCACCAAAAAAAAAAAAAGAAAAAGAAAGAAACACAAGAACAAGATAAAGACCTATATTGAAGGGTTTTGCAAAGGTGAGAGATCTGAAAAAGAACAGATACAAGAGAGATCTGGGTTGTTTTCCTTTTTCTTGTTGTTCAAAACCATAGTTGTGAAAACTGTTTCTTTTTCTTTCTCTTTAGTGGGTATTACAACTGTGGATATGAGTGTGAGTTTCGTGATTTTTTAACTTTCACTTGCTTTCTTTGTTAAGATTTTGTTGAACCATCGTCCAAGTAGTGTTAGGAGGGAGCAGAGAGAGAAAGAGAGAGTGAGTGAGAGGTAGTGTTTGGATCAAAAAATTGGGTATCTTTTTTTTAGGCGAGAGAATGGAGAGACAGAGAGACAATAGAAAAAGTGTACGGTTCTATGTAGTTCTGTCCATACAATTTGTTAAGTTACAATTGCCACGCAGGCAAATTTAGGGCTAATTAGGATTGGTATAATTTAGGGGTTGTTTGTATTACAGTCTGAAATTTTAAATTTTAAGTTCAAAAATCAAATTTATTTGTCTTTAATTTGAAATTAATAAAAAATTTAGTTAAATTTGCATTAAGAGACAATACTAATCTTTGTGGTTATCATAGTTTACTAAGCCCGTTATGTTAATGGAACTGTTTAACTAAGTCATAATATTAGTAAATAACACTATATTTGATATAAATAATTAGGGTTGAACAAAATCAAACGGAAACCGAAAAATTGAATCGAATCGATTGGTTTGATTCAGTTTGATTTTTTTGAGTGATTCGATTTGATTTTTAAAATAGTAAACCGAATTAATTTTGATTTGAATCGAATCAACTGAAATATATATATATATATATATATATATATATATATATATATATATATATATATATATATATATATATATATATATATATTTTA
>CATKHJ010650966.1:0-10809 GCA_949750685.1 Vernicia montana | reverse complement strand
TAATGGAATTCCTTTGATGAATGGATGTGGATTGTTATAGTAATGTGTTGGGGTTCTGATCTGGGAATCGTATATGCATGTTTGGTTATAGATTAGTATCGGGTTCTACGGGTTTTCGGTGGCCTTACGCCTACCCATGCCCCAGGACCGTCGCGGCTCGTAAGTTAGTCGGGTCGGGTCGTGACACCGAGCCAATGCTACTTGCCATCCAAAAGTTTTCCTAAATCTAGAGCTAGGCAAGGAGCTTTTATTATGCAAGTGATGCATAAAAGTCAAATTAAATTCAAATACCAAATGGAGATTATTTTTGAAAAGTTTTAACCAAATAGTAATCCTCTTATTTGCTTTCCTTTTATTGAAAAAGGATGGCAACTAGTTCCCCAGTGGAGTCGCCAACTGTGAGGCCTCGCCCGAACTCCCCTCCCTTCGCTCGGAGAAATGCCTTAAGGAAAGGCGCGAGAGCGATTTTTAAGGGAGGTTAAGGAATGAGTTTTGGTGCTCACGATTGGAAGCGACTATCGCCTCAGAAAATTGATTTTTGATTTTTGAAAAGGATTCGGGAGTCGCCACTCTAATTTATTTTAAATGGGAAAAGTAAGGAAAAATCCAATTTGACTCCAATTTATTAATCTTTTGATTAATTTACCTAAGGATAAAATCACTAATGTTTGAACCAAGTTTGGGCTCGGGGACTAGGTTTTTAGTTTTGAATAATCTCGATTTGACATTTAAATTTGATTTGACCTTTTGAAAAATGATTTCATGGATGACGGATATTGATGACAATTCATAATGCATGAACATGGCATAATTATGAGACAGATGGAAAAATAAAGAGCAAGTATTTAAAGAGCGAGTATTTAAATATCCACAAGTAAAGGAGAGTATTTCCTCTAACCCTTATGGGTATTAGGGAAATCACAAAATCGCTCATTTACTCCAAAAATAATAACTAAAAACATTAATTAAAATTTATATTTACAATGGATTGACATTTAAAAATAAAAGGGGAAGGGGATTGGTTGAGATTTGGATTTGAAACTTGGATTTAGATTCCAAACTTGCCTACGTACCCCATTGAATGGGGATCAAAACCCGCATAGTTCGTTCCACTATGAGGTAGAAGGGGGTTTAAAAATCGGTCAGATTTGATTGGTTTCATTTGGTTTGAGGTCTGATTGAGGGTAAGAGATTATACCTTCTTTTTGGTTGGTGGAGGGTGAGTGATTTTACCAGAGCGGAGTTTCGTTTCGGAAAATGAGATGATTTTGAAAAAAAGAGATTTGATTACTCAAAACTTTAATTAATTAAAAAAATTAATTAAAAGGATTAATTAACCACTTGAGTGAAAATTTAATTTAAAAAAAAGACTAATTAATTAAAATTGATTTTTAATTAATTAATTAAGAGTAGGTGGAAATTTAAAAAAAGATTAATTAGTTAATTAAAATTAATTTTTAATTAACTAACTAATTAATTAGAGAGAGTAAAAACTACTTAGAGAGAGAGAGAGAGAGGAAGCAATTTGAAAAATCAACAAAAGCTTGAGGTGTGTATATAAATGAAATGGAGGGGGGTATTTATAGGAAAGTGGGGTTGAGTGAAAAGACCAAAAAGCAGAAAAAGGTAGGGGTAAATTCAGAATTTCACTAAAAGAGGACAAAAGGGTAATTTTGGGGTGCAGGGTACTGGCATGCCGTCCGAGGCACCGACGGCAGAAAATTGCTCCGCCGGGGAGCTTGGCGGTGCCACCGGAGGGCCTGGCGCCACCGCCGGGCCTTCTAGCAGCGCGCCGAGCTGACGGCCCGGCTGAGTTGGTCCTGGATTTTTTGGATACCCGGGTTAGTTTTTGGATTTTTCGGGTCAATTTTTGAGAAATCCGGTCGATTTTTGGATCTTTTGGGTCAGTTTCCGGGATATCCTGAAATCTGAAAAATTACCGGTCAGTGTCGATGGATCCGAAATTAATTATCGGACATATTGACAGTCAGTTTTGGGAGAGATTCAGTCAGTTTTAGAAAAAAGGCTGTCTGGTACAGGAGGTCCGGTCAGGTTTGGAAAAAATGTCAGTTTGGATAGAAAAATATTATGGCCAGCTCTGATAGGTTTAGAAATATTTTTGGGGTGATTTGGCAGTCTGCTTTGAGGAAAGTTCGGTCAGTCTCGGGAAAATACTATCTGGTACAGGTGGTTCAGTCAGGATTGGAAATGTGTCAGTTTGGATAGAAAAATATTCTGATCAGTTCTGTGAGTTCAGAATTTTTTCTGGAGGTGCTAAAATGAGGGTTCACACATGTCTTTCATTCTTTTCTTGGTTTCCTCTAACACCTACAATCAAAAAAATTTAGATAAACAAATTCAATCAACACTTGTCTCAACTTAAAATCACCAATAATCTCATCTAATAGCTTAATGTCAATTTGATTTCAAATATATCTCTAACTCCTTTCCAACCACTTTTATCAACAATTCACAAAAAAGATAAAAAATAAGTTAATTAATCACACACACATCCATTTGCTTATCAAATCTCACTTAAATTCAATACAAGAATTCATATATTCTTAGCTTTACCCATTTGCTATCTTACTATAAAATTCACAATTGATATCATAATTAAGCTAATTAGCCATATATAAATCTATTTCTCTTCAATTCTAAAATTTAAACTCAATTAATAACTCAATAAACATTCAAACTTAAATCAAATTTAATAAAGAAACCTTATAGATTTCTTACCTCTCACTTGATCTAGATGAAGAATCCTTCAATTAAAAGGTTTGACTCTTGTTTCCTTGAAGCAAATTTGTAAGATTTGATCTTGGAAATGTTTGGAGGTGAAAAATAATAAGAATAGATGAAGAAGATGAAGGAAAATGGGTGTTTTTGGTGTAAGATTTGGTTGGTAGTTCATCTTTATCCATTTGGACGTTATTGGGCATTAAATGCTCTCACTTTTTCTGTCTGGGGCTAGCCCATGGCCGTGGCTCACATGGTGGTGGCTAAGACTTTTATACAGAATTGAAATGGCCAAATTTCAACTTGTCCCACGGGGGTGACTCCGGACGTGGCCCTAATCGGTAACAGATGTTACTCCATTATTTTCACCATAACGCTCTCTATACTTATCCAAAGGACTTGAATCTTTTTTCTAATTAAACTAGACACATAAGGATACAACATATATAAAATTAAGCTCAAAATATGAACTATATAATTTATGGTGAATTTTTAAATATTGCCATGATTCTGTCTAAATTTAGTCCGAACAGTCTCCACATTTTTTATTATCTCTCTACACATACTTGCTCAATTGCAAAACTGATTTAAAGTCACTTAGTTTACATATAATGAACATTTTTCATGTTTTAAATTTTCTCTAATTCAACCTCTAATATCATTTAATAAATCACACAAATTTCAAAATTTTCACTTCTCTTTCTTTAATCCTTTTATTTCTTCTATTCAATCCTCTTCCAATTAATTCCTCTTGATTAAATCTCTATATCATTTGCATCCAATCATTTACACTCACTTATAACTCATGAATTCTAGGAGTACATATAACTCATAGGATTGGGGTATTACAAGAAACCACACTAAATCTTAATCTGGGAGCTGACCCCCTCTCTTGACTCTCTTAATTCCAAACATAGGGGCCACAATAAGACCAGCTTGAACGCGACTAATTTCTCTTATCCAATACATAGGGCTCAGTGAAACTAGCTTAAACCGAGCTAAAATATCATCAGCATCATCATATCTCAATCATCATAACATACTCATAATCATAATTAGAACCCTAAGTGGCCGTACGTCATCCTAATCCCATCCAAACATCCACAAATAATATGTAACATAATTCTTAATGCAACATTCACATTCGGATGCTAAGATGTCTTTATGAAGTCATAGTGCATAATTATATAGATATATAATTACATACAATAAATGTAATGCATGATAAGCAAGAAAATATATTAGAAAGTATCACTTATAGTCCTAGAAGAAAGCTCTATCTCAACACTGGCTTGTTCATGTAGCTATAAAAGATGGTCCTATACGATCTAAAGAATAGAATTTCAAAGAATTATCATAACAAGAATCATATAAATAGAATGACAGACTCATCCTAAAGATTGCGGAGAATCTATCAAAAATTTGATAAAATTTCTCTTAAAATATATATAATCCCCCTGAAACACAGACAACATAACACAACTCATAATAATTACAAACGCCCCATCTAGGTCTCCATAATAATCCATAATATTTCTCAACCAATTATACACATAGTTCTAGTATCTGGAAAATTTTCATCCAAGTCATATAACTCAATAATTCCATTTTAAATGAACCAATTTAGCACAAAGTTGCTAATAATTTACTAAAATCATAATCATAATTATCCATACTAATTTATAAACTTATAACTTAAATTCCATAAATTTACAAACAATTTATATAATTTAACGATCATTGAAAATTAACTGTAAAACTGAAAATAACTCATTTTGGACTTATGGGAATAAAATTTCACAAAAGTAACTTTGAAAATAGCTCCCGGGGGTCAAAAACAAGCTGCTCGAAGTTCAGCTTCTCGGAACCTCGCCGGCCGCTGCATGTACCACTGTTCGGGAGATTTTCGATGTCCAAATGAACTGTGGCTGGTGGTGTTGGAAAGGTAATGAACTCAGGAGTTCAAATGTGTTGGAGGTGTCGGTCAACTAGTCGGAATCTCGTCAAAAAATTGATGGATTTGCAGGTCATTTTCTCTCACTCCGGTAATCTCCTCATGACTCAATAGGTATCAAAAGAAATCTTGTGAAGAGAGGATTCCAATGCATCTTGAATTACCTGAATTTGAGTTCGAATGAGGGAGATATGACCGTTTAAAGTTTTAGTCGTCGGAGTTTCCAATAGAAACATTGGGACTTGCATCCGACAATATCCAAAGTATGATTAGAGTGATTCTAGTCTCATTGGCTTCGTGTGGGTGTTAGCTTTCTAACCCAACTGGTGGTGCATCAATTGGAGGTCCGATGACGGAGTTATGGCTGGAAATGTGACAGCTGCCTAACTCTCCCTCTCTCCTCTCTTCCTTCTCCCCTTTCTTCTCTCTCTCCTTCCCCTCTGTAGATGCTGTCTTTTTCTGGACAACTGGGCAGCCAGCTCGAGGCTGCCATATGGCAGTCTTTGGTTGGTTGCTCTTTTTTTTTTTTAATCTTTAAAAATTTGTAGAAAATTCATTTTAGGTCCAAAAATTATAAATAAATAGTCATTAAATTTCTTGTAAAATATACTTTAATTTGATATATTAAAATTTAAAAAATGACTACTTTTAGATTTATTAAAAATAAATTGAATATAAAATTAATTTTCAAAATTCTTAAAAATTAATATTTAAGTACCAAAATATAAAATTTAATACTCTCACATAATTTTACCAAATATAAAATTTTAAAATATCCAAATTTAATTTAATTAAAAATTCAAGGTGTTACATTACCAGAGCAACTAACGAACGTTACTGAGAAGTAATGAATGTTACTTGTCATTTTCAATGAGCGTTACCTATCTTTTGGCACAAAACGGCACCATTTTGTGCCTTTTAATTAGTGAAAAAAAATTCCCAAAACCTGTTTAACCCAAACCAGTTCGTCCAGGTCACCAGATTTTTCTCGGTTCTAAGCCTCCTCGGTTTTTCAAGCAAACTTGGACCAGCCTGTGGACTGATTCCTAGTTTTTCCGGTTGAACTGGCCGGGCCAATCTAGGTTTCAAAACAATGCTAAATACTATATAATTATTTACTGTGAACCTTTAGGTGCTAACTACTAACCGCTCATGGCTGGTTGCTCAAAGTTAATCGTTTTCGCTAAAACAAATAGTCTTTTAGTATGTGACTTATTAATAAGGTTGTCTTAGATGATATCAATACTCGACTTTCCTTTTAATAACTATAATTTTATTTTTTTAAAACACTGAAAACTTTTAAAATAATTTTTATTTTAATAATGTTTTTTTTTAATTAATGAAATATTATTCAATATTTTTATCAAAGGTCTTCCTCGACCATAGATGGTGAAAACTTTTAATCAAACCAATTAAGTCAATTTCATATTCATTTTGATAGCAGTGTATAGGAGCCATATACTTGTTATGTAATCATAGATAATAATCCCCAATGACATTAAATATATTCTTTATATGGAAAAAGGTTTCATATTATTGAATATAGTTCTTAAGTATTTGTAAGATGATATATTCTTAAGTGTTGAGAATATGAGTGATAAATCGCTCTTATACAAATATTTTAAATATGTTCATAGTCATAGGATTATTGACTGGACATCATTAATCTGGAAGACCATCACCTCTGTTTGTTTTCTGTAATCAGTATGAGATACTTATGATTATGGAGGCAGTGAGTTTCATGTTGCTTAACATGTGATGTTGATACAAACACGTAGATATTCATATGATGAATAGTTAAACTGTGACGTTAGATGATAATAATATGGAGTTTTACTACTTGTTAATTATTCATTGTCTAGTGTTGCAAAAAATCTGCAAGTGCACAGATCGTGAACAAGTAATATAGTAGTGAAGTAGAGTGTCGATCCCACGAGGAAGGGTTTACAAGTACCAAAATTAGGATTTCCTTTATTATTTAGAAAATCAAAAATTCAAATTTAAAGATAAACTGAAAAATAATGCAAGTAATATGATTAAATTCAATATATAATTAAAGGCCTAAGATTTAGACTTTATCAATTGATTACCTATGACTTCTCTATGTTCTTTAGATTGATTTTTAGCTTATTGGAATTAATGATCAGATTTCCCTAAATTATATGATATTCTCTCTCAAGTCACAACACAAGTATTCATGTTAATCTTATGTCTACTCTCGTGATCACAAGCAATTAATACAAATCCATTAAGTTTTATGGAAATCCTTAAAACAATCACAAAGGAGTATTCTTATCTCTAAGTAACACATATCCTAGGTCTAGTATCTCAATGAACTAGTATTATACTTCCACTCTCGCTACTTTACACAATACCTTTAATTTATCCAACTAATGGCCAATTAATCACAAGCTTTAAGTTTAAAGATAAAAGATTAATTCCAATAATCAAACCCCAATCAATCAAACATAAATAATCATAGGTAAATTAAGAAATTAAATCTAAATCCTAGAGAAGAATTAATTGCTCATAATTAAGAAAGAAGAAATAATGTACAAAGAGTTTTAGAAGAGAAGAAAACTTGATTCAAAGAGTAATAGAAGGGTCCTCCCAACTTATTGAGAATCCTACTTTATTTATAGACAACAAATTCTAGGTTTAGAAGGTTTAGGAAATCCTTAGAATCCAAGAAAATCAGAATACTAATCAGTCCTTGAAAAGGATTCGAATTAGGAATAAAAATCTCTTTTTTCTTGTGAAACTCTTTTATTTATTGCGTGATATTTTTTGGATAGTATATGATCGAATTAGGATTTGAGATCCCATCAAAATTGTAACTCTATCTCTTAGCTTAACAATGCATTTTGAATTGCCTCAATTTGATGTTTGTAGCTCAAGTTATGATCAAAATACCGAAAGGTATCTAAGCTATCAATGCCCTTCAAAAGATGCACGACTGTACACCATTCACCTTGCACGGACGTGCATGATTTTTTGCAACTTTTGGCTTTTAAACATGCCAGACAGACCCATAATTTTGTGCATAACTGTGCACCATTAGTCATGCATGGCCGTGCATGTCTGAAACCCTCCTTTTGCACTTGTTTTGCTTCCGACTTCATTCCAATTGATCTCCAAACTTTTGAATTTCTCGAAATTGCATAGAAACCTTCCAAAGAACCTAGGAAAACTTGAAAACAAACTCCAAAATAAAAAGTTAACAAAAAAAAATAAAAATAAAACATAAACAAAACATTTGATGGATTAAGATTAACAAATACTCTTTTATATCTATCATAATTCAAGCTCATCATCTAGGTTATAATAGTGCATATAATCTTTTGACTTGAGGGACACTGTATCTCATGCATAGGTAGTTAGGATTTATTACTGCTTACATAGATGTGCTATTCATGTACGAATATATGACATGTGATAGTTCTAGTTAGTTATGTATGGAGATAAGTGATCACTAAGATATAATTTATTACCTTGAGTAAATGAGGTTAAGATTCTATGCTATATGGTTATTCTTGATACCAAAGCTCCTGGCCAGTACAAAAAGATAGATTCACTAGAAAGATTTTCTAGTAGGAATCTAATTATATCAAGAATTAGAATCGAGATAAGGACATATGATCGAGGCACATTAGAGCTTGACACAAACCATTACCCTAGTCGAGATTGAGATCTTTAATGAAGGGATTCAAGTGCATGATAATTTATGATCGATGGTCCATGTAATGTTTTAGTAATCAACTATAACCATTCATTTCTAATTAGATAGTCGTAATATGTAATGCTAGGTGTCACTCACGACTTATGGGACTAAATGTGAAATGGACATTTTACATTAGTAGAGAAAAATATTTTCTCATTCTCATTGCTAATTAGACATGAACCTAGAAAGTTACACACCCAATAGTATTCACCTATCAAGTGTAAAATGTTTACCATAGTAATTAATTAAAGTGTTTAATTAATTGATTAGTGGTAATAGGATTAAACTTATAATTAAATTTACAAGGACCCTAGTATATCCTGAAGTTTAAATCCATAAAGGTTTCATTTCAATTAAATCTTAATTTGTATGGGATACAAATTGAAAGGATTAAATTGAAAAGGCTTTGGACTAAATCAAAGAATTAATTTTGGGCTTAGTGGAAACCCTAAACACATATGATGTGGTCCAAGCCCATATATGATATGGAAGAGGCAATTTAGGGGTTAGAGAAAATTTACTATTCTTAAGCCTATTGGATGGGTTTAGGGTTTAGAGAATTTCCACCAAAGGTTCAAAATTAATTTATCTTCTTTTAGCTAATGGAAATATCCATTAACCCTTTAGAAGGGTAAAATGCTCATTTCACCTTTGTAGTAGCAAAGTCAAACTTTGTTATTTCACCATTGGTTGAGAAAAAACTAAAAGAGAGAAAGAATTGATAGTTAAGTTTTGAGAAGTCTTAAGGGTTAAGACTTGAAAAGATATATATATACCAAAGATTTTATTATCTTCCAACCAAGAGATTCATTTTTCTATTTGAGCAATTTTTAAAAGTGAAGATTTAAGAGAGTTTAAAAGAAAAAGAAGAAATTTTTTTATCAAAATTTCTTTTAATCTTCTTATTCTTTTTTTTAGTTTTTTATGAAAGAACAAGTTATTTGTAATTGAAAAATGGTTTAGTTCAAAACAATAAAAGAGAAAACCTAATCTTCCAAAGGGATTTTGAAGAAGGGTCTTGAACTAACTTTGGGCCACCAAAAGAGATGTTCAAGAACAACCAAGAAATCCAAAGGAAACTTGAAAGGTGAAGCTAGGTGTGGATGATCTAGAAGTTTCACACTTGGAGAGCTCTTTGGTAAAGAAATGACTCTTGAAGAGGTAATTAGATTATTACTTCCTTCTTCTTTCTTTTCATATGTGTTTAACACAAAAGCTAGTTGATTGCTTGTATGGGAAGAGAAATTTAGAAATGTTCGCAATTTGACCCCACTACCACACTTCCGCCTTCGTTTGGCGCCACTTTCCCTTACACATTTAACTTCGATTTGGACTTATTGCATTATGATTTTTCCTTTAAAATTAAGTAAGAAGAAAGTTGTACATAAAATATAATATATTCATCTATCCATAAAATATATAAAACTTTCGTGAGAGCTAAAATTTTTCTTTAAAAAAAAAAAGTTAAAATTTTTGAATTGCTCATTAAAAACATGAGTTTTAATATAAAAGATGTTAAAAGTAATCTCACATTGATTGTAAATGAAATAATATAGGTGGTTAATATATGGTGAGTGCTTATCACCTATGTAGCTAGTTCAAGTCATTTTAGTTATGATAGTACTCAATATACCAATATGTGTTGTGTGTGTTTGTGATCTTAGCACTCTTCTTTATTTGTCTTCCTCTCAATTCATAAAAATTAATAAAAGATAAACATGATTTTCATATTTTTAAATTGATTGAGTTTAAAAATAATTCATTTTTAAAAAATATATAGTTGATATCATTTTTAATTAAAATTATTATTTTATTGTCTTTTGTATCTTAAGTAAAGACAATATCTATTAAAAAAATAATAAAAATTCTAATACAAATAGAAATTCTAATTCTACTTATATTATAATCCATATTTCGATAATGATTTTAATTAGGAGTGAGCATGGGACGCGGGTATCCCGACCCGACCCGAATGACCGAACCAACAAAATCTCTATTAATGAAAATCTCCGATACCCGAAAAAATATCCGAACCGAATTGAACCGATTATACTCTTGTGGTACGGTACGGGGATTTATATACACCCGTTCTGAGATCCGAACCGACCTGAATTTGAACCGTACCGACTTGAAAGAACCGAACACCGAACCAAATATATTATATAATTTATACATGTTATAATTTATTAAACATTACATTTAACAATTTTACTTAAATTTACATAATATTATATTATTTATTATTTTCAATTAGTTTAAATAACTTCTACTAAACTAATTAATATATATGTATTTTTAAATTTTTATATAGTCATTCTGTTATTCTAAATATAACATTTACCTATTAATTATATTATTTATTATTTACAATTAATTTGTACTAAACTAATTAAAA
>CATKHJ010650842.1:0-10242 GCA_949750685.1 Vernicia montana | reverse complement strand
ATCATTCTCCCCTGCTTGGAAAAAACTCATCCTCGAGTTTTGTAGTGCTGAAGAATCAACAACTGAAATACAAAATCAATGGCATGTTCAATACTCCATAGAAGTGGTAAATTGTTTGGTAAATCGTCATTAACCAACTCGTTGAGTTCTTTGAATAGCTGCTGAATTTCAGTGGAATATTGAAGTGATTCCCTAATCTGGTCACTTCTTGATGGTTGGCTAATTAAAGCATATATGAAACCCTTTCCACTACTTTCAGTTTCACATATTTCAACAGATAAGTACCCATTGATTTTGTTGGTTTTGTTGTTTGTAAAACTCCTATCAACCAACTGCTTTGCCTCTTCTTCATTGATTGTCGTTGTCATCGCTATTTGAATCACCAAGGACTCACCATATGCTGGATGAACATTAAGTTGCTCTATCTCCTCGTTATAGTCATGAAAAATTGGTTCTATTTTTTCACCTTCCTCTATCTCCTCATTATATTCATCAAAAACTGGTTCTAATTCTTCAAAATAATTCTCCAAATAATCATCCGCATGTAATTTTCTATGAAAATCAACTACCTCAATTTTGATTCCTCCGCCATTCAAATCAAGAGCGTGTAATAACCGGCCTTCCAATCCACCTCGTGCCGCTTGGTTTGCAGGTCCAGTTTCATTAAAAGGGTTCACGTCCTCAACTTCTTCTTCTTCTTCAACCTCAAGATTTTCTGAAATCTTGAGTTGTTTGTAGTCACCTTCCGGATTCTCCATTCGGGCTTCCACAGGTTCCTGACGCTGCAAGGCTTGTACAGCCCAGGTCAAATCCTCAATCATTCTTCGTATCTCCGCCAACTCTGTTTGTTGGGGCTGATTGCCTCTACCTTGTCCTCTAACGCGGCCAACCATTGAAAATTTTCAGGTTTGAAAAAATATTTCAAGTTTCAAGCTCTAATACCACTTGATGCAGGATAAAAAAGCTTTGGGCAATTAGGGGCAATTAGATCTCAACAATTAGGGCTAGAATAGATAGTGATTGTGGTTGGAACAAAAAATAATTGGGGTTTAAAAAAAAAAAAACTCTGATTTAAAATCTATGTTGAAAATAATAAGAATACATAATATTGTATGATAGCAGCCTTATTTATACTAATTAGGATAAATCATAACCCTAGACTAAAAAGGAACCTAATACTAATTACAATACTTATTTAAGAAGAAAACTAAATAAACATAGGAAAGAAATCTAAAACAAATTGAACTAGAAAAACTAAATAAAATTCCTAATTTAAAGAAATCTAAAACAAACTAAATTAGGAAAACTAAATAAAATTCCTAATTTAAAAATTAAATAAAAATAATTCCTAAATCTTATCTTATTTTTCCTTAACTGCATCACTCCCCCTCTCATATGCCCAGATGCCAAGAAACATCAATATAATTTACCAAAATACCATTGAAGATCCAACTTTCACAACCCTACTCAAGCTTCCTTGTCACTATTTTGATTTTCAAATGATTTAAAACTAATTCACAATATTTAAAATGTAATTTTCACGTCATAGGGACGAATACCCTTTTGCAATAAAGCATTTGACTTAGGTTGCAGCAAAAACCTCACAAACAATGACATGAAAGTATCAATTGTAGAAGATAGATTTAAATAGCATCCATTAAGCAGCGTAAATATGTCGTGTTTTCTTTATTAAAAAAATAAAAGAAAACTGCTAGGTCAAAGTGCCATAGAAAGCCCACATAGTTGAAAAGGGAAAATAATAAAAACCATGAGGGAGAATATTGCCTGTATTAATATGTGCTTGTTCATCGAGATCATGCAAGTATTGATATGTATGATGCTTAATGCAAGTGAACAAGGACACCAATTAGAAGCCTTCATTCTCCTTGTCTTACAAAGAACTTGTCTTTAATCCACAAATCATTACTTCTTGATCAGCAGCCATTAAGCATCATAGGTTTTATTTTCATCTCACTCTTTGGTATATTAACAACATAAGCACTAGAAGTTCTTGCAAATTTTTCACTTCAAATTGTCGTAGAAACAACCTGCTGTGATATTACATGATGGAAGCAACCTTTGCTGAAATTTGTTTTAACATGGAAAACTATAACTAATACATGGGCATAAATGCTGAAGTAGGACGGATTGGAGGGCTGGCTATAAGGCTAAATTTTGGCTTACTTTGAAAGATAGAATGAGTAGAAATTCAGGCGAACAGTTATGTTTGTAAAAAGGTGGGAGTGAGAAGCGAAATTAAACAAGAAAACCAGATTATATGTCCTATTTGTAGTGTTGGAAAGGCAGTGAAAATATTACCAGTAACATAAATAGTAAAAAAAAAAAAATTGTTGAAGCTGCATATCTAAACTTCCTTAGGCATCACACCCAAGGTTTTAAATAACAGCCATTTGGCCCATTTCGTAACAGAATTTTAGCCCACTCTTACATTATTTTCCTTTTCTCTACGGATGATTTGCCAATCACCTAGAAACGGTAGACGCGTGGAACATGAGAAACAACCAACTCTCATGTTTCGTCCAATTATTAACTTAATACCTTGCATATTTTATTAAATTCTTTTTTTTTTTTAACTTATATTTTATTGAATTCTTGTTTGTTGTTGATTTGAGTGATTTTGCGAATGGCTTTAAGAATTTATGGCAGTGGCAACTGATTTGGAATGATTCAGTCTGAAAATTCTGCAACATTATTTATGTTTCTGTTATTGTTTCCGATTCTGTTATTTAACACCTTGATCACACCCACTAGCATTGCACCAAGATTCGAATTGTATCACAACTCGAAGAAGTATAACTACTAGTATTTTATTGACTGAAAACTGAATTAAAAGCATTACAATCATAGGTATTTATACACTTAAACTAGTCCTAAACCTTTAAGAAAAGGACTTTAAAACAACTCCTAAGCCTTCACGAAAAAGAATTCAAAACTAATCCACATACTCCAAGGATTTCAAGTCCCAAAATACATTCAAATAATAATATTATCCACAAGTCACAAGGACTATAAAATAAGACAAAATAAATTTAAGAACTCCTAAAAAGAGGGATTTTCCAGCAAAGCCAGAAATTACAAAATGGCCCTTGATTCTTGAAATACTGGACCAGCAACTTATTTATTTGAATACATATGCGAAAATAAAACTCTAAGAGGACTAAGAAGTACTCTATAATTTCCCTAATAAACCCCAAATTAAATTTGGAAGATGATTCTAAGCTTGAGCCTTTGAATTTGAATTTTCTTGTATTCTTATTCTGCATCAACTAGAGAGGCAGTTGAAGACATTTTAGTTATGAAGGAGGTTCATTCACAAAGAGGGAATTGGTATCCAAGATTTTTCTTGAAGTTGTTAGAAAAAGGATCTAAAAAAGGCACATGGGTTTCTGAAGAAGAGTTTAGGAAAATTGATCCAACCATTATAGCTGATATATCCAAGCTTTTCTCATCAAAGCCGAGTTCTCTACACCCCGGAGGAATTGATGCAGGTGCACAAGTTCAGAATGTAAAAATTTTCTAAAAATCTTCTATATTTTGTACTTTTGAATTTCACTGATAAGATAAAGAATGCTACTTAAGCTGAATGCTATATTCTATTCAGAAAGAAAAATGAAACAGTCCATCCAGTTCAGTCAAAGTAGTCAACAGTCCACAACGATAGAATCTCAAGTTGAGAAAACAAGCAGTAATTATCTAATACAGCATATGATTCTTTCACAACAGATGGTAAGTGGAAATAACTGGAATAAAACAAAACTTAAAATTAAAAGAATCTTACCTCATACATGCACAAGTCTGACATTCCTCACAATCTTCTACCCACCACTGAAGATGCAAACGATTTTTTGAATCATGGCTATCGTGCAAAACCCCACCCCCAACTAGGCTTTCTGAGTTGGAAAATAAGTATAAATACTAGTGATCAGTTTATATGCATTAGGGCAAAAGAAAACCCTAATAACAAGAAAAAAACAACAAAAGAAAAACAAATGGAGCAACAATTGAAATTAGAACTTGAATCAATGAAGCCAAAAGCAGTAATGTGAGTACAGATCAAGAAAGCTAACTAGTTTCCACATTCTATATTGTAACATATACAACCTGATCTTTCAAATGATTTCAATCATTTTTAGGTGAAAAAAAAGAATATAAACCAAAACCTTAACTAATCAAATCAGTCAATTGAAATTTACAAAACAAATGCTTACAAAAAATAAGAACCTGCAAGCAAAACAATCATATCTAGTTTTTTCTTGCGAAAACAAGAATAAATTATAACAAACAAAAAATAAATAAAATATCAACAACACAATTACTATGTTAAATTCTAAAATGTTGTTTAGGTGTTGAGGAGGCAAGAAATTTCGTTAATTATATTTCTTGGGGTAAATTATCAAAACCTTCCTGAAGTTCAACAAAATGCACACATCTCTAAATTTATAAAAGTGAATTAATTGATCCTTTGCTTTAGATGTTATTAAAATTCTAACCCTTCCATTAGGTTTATGTACAGTTAACAATGAGCCAAAGCAAAAAGGCAAGTCAAAAACAAAAGGAAAACAGATGGGTTTAATACATTTTTCTCTAAATGGAAGAACTTTGTGGTTATTTGATTCAACTATTGCCAGGTTTGGAGTCCTTGTCTCTTAGGTTGACAAATAAGAACAAGGCTTTATTAATTGTGTTTTGCTAGACTTTTTTCTCCAAAAGAAGGGCTTGCTCTAAATCTTGTACTTATTTGCCTAACTTCAGTTTTTCTTTCCAATTTTATGGTTTTTCCTTGAAAAAAAATTCATGGCTGGATGGGGACCTCATGGATCTCCTAGCTGCAGAAACAACTTGAGCAAAAAATACTAGTCCGTGGCAAAGCTAGTGAGACTTGGTGACAGTGCAGCATATTGCTGCAGGATTTGCAAGTCCGTGTGAGTATAAATGATGTGAAGAATCTTCAGGGAATGTTTCAAGGCCTAGGAATGGTAACTCAGAACTCAAGCGCAATCTAGTCTAGCAATAAGAAACAAAGAACCACAGCAAATTACATATCAAACCCAAGCAAGAGACAGAAGAAGGAGAGGGAGGGAGATTTTAAGTGTATGACCCATGTAATAAACATTAAAGGATAAATTCATATGTTCCATTTCTCTAGCAACTGACTTTTTTTTTTTTTTTTGTGTGTGTGTGTGTGGAAGGACTGTAGTTTAACAAAATCTAAACGAGACCACTAATTAATTCAGTTTTAGAAGTACAGGGAAGTAAGTGTATATTTTAGTCATAACTCAGCAGGAGTTTTAAAAATTTACCCCATCTCTGGCTGCTCCCCTAATAAGCTCAAATAAATGCAATTTACTACATTCTATGTCACCTCAGCACCTCAAATAGTGAAGTATACAATACAAAACATTTTGATAATATTTCATTTACATCATTTTCTCAAAACAAACACAGATCATTGAGTAAGATCATTAAGAGCTCAAGAAAAATCAAGTTTAAAATTCAAGAAACTTAAAATTATGGTCTGGATTTTATATAGACCTTATTTGGGACATTATTGAGTACTTTCTAGACTTTGTAGAACCTTACAACTTTAAAATTGAGAGGAATTTTGGCCATTTCAACTTTTTCTCAAACAAGCTGGCCAGATGTCCTAATGGTTTTTTTTAAGTTGTTACTTTTATTTTGAACTTATTGAGCTATGAAAACATTAACCTTTTTATCGATTGGAGTAATATGTTACTATCACCACCAATCATACCCATTTTTGCATCACCAACAAAAAAATAAAAATAAAAAAGGAAATGGGTCACAAATTGCAATTGTACTTAATACATATCAAGAAAGGGCAAAGACTGAGAAAACCTCATCAACCCTTTTTTTATATTTTTAATGCAGAAATCACAAACTTCAGAAGAAGATCCTTGCATTTATATCTATATATATATGTAGAGAGAGAGAGAGAGAGAGAGAGAGAGAGAATTGAAAAGAAATAGTGCAGAAGTATCTAATGAGATAACAGGGATCAGTCCAAGATCCAAGTCTGGACTCCAAAAAATATTTGCTTTCTTGCAAATAACAAAACCAATAATCAATGGCAGAAATTTTGGTTAATTTGTTTCCTTATTGATATTAAACCTTGAATTACTGTCTTTATTACCAAATTAAAACTTACTGTTCATTACTATAGGGTTTAAACATTTAACTACTACATACACATGCTTAATTTTGCATTTCGGAATCAGATCAGCATTTTTCTCGAGTTGAATGTTTCAAACACAACAAATCAGAAACTGGGTTTAACCATGAATTGCAAAAGAAGATTTCAAATTTAAATTAAATCATCAAATTCCAATTTAAAGTAGGAAATAACACTATTATTGTAGAAGACAATCATTGAATAACTATTAATCCAAAAGGGTACACAGAATCCTATTTAACCAAAATCCCCTCCAAGAAAAGAAGGTTATTCTATTATAGTTGAGTTTCTTTTATATGATGTCCGAGCCTTGTAAGCCAAATTATTCCCATCCAGGATACAAAATTCTCCAAGCACACACAATAAAAAGCCATTGAAGAAAAAAGATTTTAAAAGTGCCATGAGATGATACATACCTTATATAGAAAATTGAAATGTTGTAGTAATCCACCTCTTCTTATACTTAGCAATTGGCACTTAAAACCCAGTTGCTCTCAAACAACACAGTCAATAAAGTCTGAAAAACAAGAAACATTCAGCTTTGTTAAAAAATAAATCTCCATTATACTATTTACAGTTGCAAAGATAATAATAATAATAATAAAGAAAAATAAATTATGAGAATTACGAGTCTGTCCACGGCAAACTAAAATCAATCAATAAAATCAAACAAAAAGCGAAATCAAATGATAAATTACCAGAAACAGATAGAAAGAGAGGAAGAGAAATTACCTTTTGGTGTACAAATCTGAAATTATTCAGTACAAAAACAAACACAAAAACAATTTCAGAAATTATTCAGTTACAAATCTGAAAAAAAATATATAAAATTTAAAAAAAAAATTAGGGTTAGAATTATTACCTTTTATTTTCGATGAGTCAGTGAGTAGAGAGAGAGAGAGAGAGAGAGAGAGAGAGATTTCAAGTGAAAGAAAGAAAGAAGAAAAAGAAAAGAAGAGAGTTTAGAATTTGGATCTAAACGTGAAATTAATTTTTTTTAATTATTAAAATTATAATTATTATTATTACTATAGCAATTACTATCCACATAAGCAATACGCTCAATCTAGATTCGTGGTCGAGAGAGGAAGATGAGATCCGATCACTTTCCGTAATTTTATTGGTCCACGTAATACGTAGTTTCTAGAGAATCAACACGTGTCCAGGGACCACTTGTTAAGGGGAATATTTTTAGACCTGCACGTGGCCTCACTTCGATTTTGGTGGTTTTGGTTTTTAAGTGTTTTTTTTATTAATTAATTAATTATTAGTATTAAATTATATTGCGTGCGCTTGCCGTCGCTGGTCTTATTGCTTGGCTCTCGGTTTTTCTTTTCTTTTTCTTTTTTTTTTTTTATTTTTTATTCTTTTTATGGTTCGGTGAAGTTTAGGGGTTGCAGCCGTGCAAGTGGCAAATTTTTGTATTTATGTTAAGCAAAATGATTTTTCAAAATATATTTATTTGAATGAGAAAAAAAATTTTCATAAAGATTTTTATTATTTTATTTAAAATTTAAAATTTTAATTAATTAATTTACATCTCATTTACAATAATTAAACTTCACGAAATTTTAAAAAATTCATTTCAAATTTCATATTTTTAAAATTTAAATATTTGCAACATTAAAAAATTTCTGAATTGAACGATATAACTTTCAATGTAAAGAGACAAAAAAAATCCACCTTATTTATGATTTTTTTAAAAAAATCATATATTTAAGATTAATATAAATCACAACTTAAATTTATTTATTTATTTATTTATTTTTTGCCAAAAACTTAAAAGAAAAAATTTGAAAATGAACTTTCTTCATTAACTCAAATCAATGACCAAAACATCAAGTAGGAAGGATTGAGAGCTAAAATCCTAGCACTTACGATCAAATATGGAACTAGCTACCCTAGCAATAGTATGAGCAACTAAATTCACTGACTTACGAATAAATTGAAACCTACAGTTTACTAAGTCATTGGCTAAGACCTTACAATCATTATAAATCAAACCCAAATAACAAAAAATCAATTGGTTGCCCTGTAAAGCAAACTTGATAATCAGACTCGACAACCATATCAACAACACCCAATTCCTTAAGTCAACTCAGAGCCTTATGGCAGCTCATAGTTTCGACTAGGATTGGGTCCAACGGAGCTTTGACAGTACCATTTATAGTCGCCTTCAGCAACCCTTGATCATCTCTTAACACACCTAAAGCCCACCTTGCCCAGGTTTGAGAAAATTGTAGCATCTATGTTGCACTTAAGAAGGCTAACAGGAGGCTTAAACTATTTTGCAATCCCCACCTCTACCCCCATGAGAAGAAGAGTTCACCTTTGTAGATTGTGCAGCCTGCCATTATGAAAGCAAAGAAAAAGCATTACCCACAATACTCATAGCAACACTTCTATTTCCACGCCAAACCTGGTCATTTCTGTTCTTCTATAACCCCCACCCAACCATAACAGCCATGTTCACATCATCCCTCCTACATTGCCTTAGCAAAACTGAGCACCATTCCACAATATTTGTAGTTATCATGCTAAGATCACCAACTAGCGTTAATTGCCACACTGATCTAGCCATTGGGCATGTAACTGTCACGTCCCGATTTTAAGATGTGACGGCCCTAGGGTTCAGGGAGACATAAGGTCACCTAGACCCGTATAACCCATAACTATACAATAATCCATAACCATTATACATAACAACATTTCTCAATATCATAACCAGAAATACTATGGATTAACAATTACTTATGCTTTACTTATACCAGTCATATACCATAATACGAATGAGGTATACTATACATATACCAAACATATATTGTAAATAAACCATTGTTTTAAAGTTAATTTTTTTTAATACCATATGCAGTGCATTTACTAATTATTACAACCACACATAACATTATAGAATTTTCACCCCGTAGTACTAATAAATACCACAATGACCAATGGAGCTCTAGACCGTTTCCTACAGGATACCAAGCCATTATAGTAATATAAAAGAATTTACGAATAACAAATTAGCAGAGTAACCCCCAAGCAGAAGTATGAAGCTTGAGTTTTACCTTGCAGACTCTTATTCAACACCTAAAAAAAAAATATAAACCGCTAAAGAGTGAGACAAACTTAGTGAATATATAATAACTCAATATGATATGTTGGCTAGGTGTATATGTATCAATAATGGATAATGGCCTTATCATATTTAGGCAATTTGAACAATTGGATATTTCAAATATTACATTGGAATTCATGCTCAATATCATTAATTGAAAGCTTAGGATAAACAATGAATTGTTATTTTAGCAAAAATCGCATATTTTCGGAAACGGTATGTTTCCATTCATAATAAGATCGAGTGGCGGCTAAAGCCATGCTCACTCACAATAACTTTAAGTTGTGAGACTGATCAGGTCTCCATGCTAGGACCACCCTTCCTAGCTAAGGTGGATACACTATCCCTACCTGACTGGCTTTCTTACCATGTGCACATGATTAATGTATACCCCACATCAGATGGGAATTTCTGCTTTACTTTAAGTATCAATGTAATGGGTACAATACTATAGGTTTCTTGTGAATCAATGTTACTTATTGAAAAGTAAAGATATCAATAGAATATATTATAACAATGTAGGATAGACCAAGGATCTTAGAAGGTACTTTTATCATTTTGGTTCATGATAGGATATCAATATTATTGGATTTCAATCATGGTATCAAATTGGATACAATGGATGAACGAATGAATGGCAATAATATAAAGAATTCTCATAACATATCGAGTATTATGTACTCACCTTAAAATTCCTTAGCTCCTAATTAGCACAAACAAAAATGATGTTCGTCTGGTTGTTCTTGTTCTTTATCCTTAAGTTCTACAAGGAGTCAATTTATTCAAGTTACTATATGGACCATCACAATTACTTAGCTAATTGATCCACTTAAATTCTATTTCTAGTACCACTAAATCTAAATTTAGGATACTAATTATTTACTAATAGTTCACGTTATTACACAACGCATAC
>CATKHJ010650641.1:0-14390 GCA_949750685.1 Vernicia montana | reverse complement strand
ATATATATATATATATATATATATTTTAAACAATATGTATTAATTTAATTTCAAATTAATATATGCGTACATTTAATAATAATACAAATAGTAGTAGTAATAATAAAGAAAAATCTATTGCCAATCAGATGTGGTATAGTTGATTTTCTTATTTCTTTAAAAAATATGGGAAGTGAAATGTCTCATGTTCGAATCTCTCAAACTATAAAAATTATTACCAATTTGATGAGAGATATTAAAGGGGAGGACTACCCCCATATTATATAAAATGTAATATTATTTTGATCCATTGAATTTCTCTAGTATAAAAAAATAGAAAAAAACCTATTTAATTTTCAAATCTTATCGATATTAAATATTTAATTATCTTCTCAATGTTTAAAAAAAATAAATGTTAAATGTTAAAATATATACCTACTTTTCTCTTATTTTATTTATTTTTAGATAAATTATTTGTATTAGTTACTCATTCACCCGTACTCTAAGGGCACTCATTAACAAAACTTTTATTATAATATTAAGTAATCCCTTATTAATTGTAATTTATTTAAGATGAAATGAATTAGAAATTTATTTACAATAGAAATGATAATTTATTTTTTGAATCACATCTAATATATATATATATATATATATAATTCATTGGAAAAATTATACAAAAGGGTATGGTGTTTTTCTTACTTTCTATAAATTTTTATTTTTTTCGTTTTCGACTTCATTAAAACTTAAATTTTTTTTGATAAACTTAAGTATAATTTAATAGTAAGTGTATATATAAAACTAATAATATAATTTAAATAAAAAAACTTTTTAACAATAGAAATTAGATAGGAAAACTTTTTGGTAGAATCTCAAACTTTTATTGATGAATGTTTCAAGGGGACCATCTAATCTTGTGTGTTCATATGAGTTGAATTTGAATTCAAATTTAAAACAATATTATGTTGTTTTTCCAACTAATTTAAACAATTTGGAATGATATACGTACATTACTATTTAAGTAAATTGTCTTCTTTTTAAAATATCTACCTTATAATATAAAAAATTGAATACGTAAAAACTAATAACTTCAATTATTATTATTATTATTATTATTATTATTTAACTTTTCAATATAAAAAATAAAAAAGTGTAGAAGACTTTTGAATTATTTTCAAGGTGGTAGACAACCAAGTGGTTTAACCTAACAAATTGAATGAAAAAGAGAAATCCAATATCTAGGCTTTTTTTTTTTTTTTTATATATATATATCCTCAACAAACTGAAAAGACATTTCTATAATAACATTTGAGACTTATGTGTTGTAAAGTGATTGATACAAGTAGCCCTGCCGCCAAAATCCAATTGATAATTTCATAGACTAAGGAAAAACTCATATTATGGATTACGTGTCTTTAACTATTTATCCGAGAAAATAACTTTTTTTTTTTTTTAAATTAAAATGGGAAACAAATTATCATTGGGTTTTGTGCAGTGAGTACCTTAAAAATAAAAAAAATAAAATCAATGATACCTAATTTAATTGAATAATTTGGTTTCATGTTACCACGCTTTTTGTGCGAAAAATATTTGAATTTATCTATTATCCATATTGAATTTTAGTATATATAAATTTGATATTTAATATTTTATAATCAATACTCCCTCCGTTTTAAAATATTAAACATTTTAGAGGATTGTATAAAAATTAAGGAAATCATTAAATAGTTTTTATTTTAATAAAAATTAATTAATATACCCTTATTTTATTATCACTAAAACTCATTTTTTTTCTCATTAAAATTCTATTAGATGAAAGTAAAATTAAAAAAAGAGTAATAAATATTATTTAGAATTTTTAAAATGACAATTAATTTAAAATAATTTTTTTAAATGACTATTAATTTAAAACAGAGGAAGTATCTAATTATACATAATATATTTTGAAAAAAAAAAATAAAATAAAAAGATGTCTCCCTTTCAATTAATTAATGAATCTCATGATCACTAAATTCCATAAATTGACATACCTTTGTACATTCCAAGAACAATGTAGAAACAAACCTATGCCATACACATACATATATGGTAGTGTGATCGCAGAAGATAAGGTTTCTATTAAAAAAAAAAAAATGGAAGAATGAAATATATAATATAAACGCTATCTTTTGCATATGATATATCTATATCATCATTAATAAAGAAAGTGATGGAAAGACACCATTCGAATTTCCTATGTTTTGGCATTAGTGTTGGTTGAATTATACATGTGTATAGGTTATTTTATTTATACATGTGTACAGATTATAATACAGAAAGTGTTTCCACTGCTTCATCTCTATGCTTATGAGAAGTCCATGTATATAAGATTTTATTCCACTAAATTTTATAAATTTGCCCTTATAAATGGTTAATATTTAATTTTTAATTATTCTAAATTTTATTTGTATTTATTTGATTATAGTTGGATGTATGATTACCTATTAAATTTATTCTATTTATTTTGTTAATTTGACTTCTTTTTTATTTTCTTTTAAGAGCTAGTCTACATAATATTTTTAATACTTTTTAATTTAATTAATATTTCATATCATTTTCTTTTAATTAAAAAAAATTACATTTGTTCATATGAAAACAATATTATTGATGTTCAAAAATTTATTATGATTTTTATGAATGAATATAATTTTTGTATTTATGTGTATTTTGTCTCCACTGACAAAAATTTTTGAATTTGCCCTTGAATATGAGAGTGAATGAACTAATTAGTATTTAAGCCATCTGAGAACGACCTTCGAAAATAAGGACAAAGACGAGTTTCAAAAGCAAGCTAATGTCTTATCGGACGAATTTTGAGTTCAAGAGAATCGGTCTGCTAACTGAATAGATATTTCATGTTTATAAGGGAGTAATCTCTTAAATGAATTTTCTCTATTTTGAACCTAATAAAATTAAATATTTTTATCTCCTATCATGGTATATATATGAAGATTATGAAAGCAGAAATTAAGATGGGAAATGAAATTCCATCAAGTTCCCCACTTTTTGGGCCCATGAAAAAGACTTAAAGTCCACCTAACCATATGTCGTTTACTCATTTGCGCGTTATAACTATTTTATTTAGCTTAGGGTAAACCTAAATAGCAAACCCACCTTATCCTAAATTGGTAAATTATATATATATATATATATATATATATATATATATATATATATATATATAAAAGAATATTCATTTATATTAACAAGATGTAATCAACCATATATAGTTAAATTATTAAAAAAAAAAAAAAAAGGGGGAGAGAGAGGAGTGATGACCACCCTTTATTATATATTCTACAAGACTATTTCAGCTCGCTTGACCTCATATGAATAATAAAGAAAAAATAAAAAGAAACCTGAGATCTTATAGATAGCTAAATATATGACTTGATAATAAATAGATATATGAATTGAGTATAATAAATTAAGCTATTCTTAGGGTCAATTTCAATTAATTTTCTAGTTGTTTAAGTTAAAAATAAGATGGAAAGTGAGTTTTTTTTCTTTCTAATTGTTTATATTGACAGGAGAATTGCTAAATTTTTTGATATAGATTCAATTATAGATGAATTTTATATTATGAAGCAGCGTTAAGTATAATTTAAATAAAATAATTATTATGTATTTTTTTCAAATTTTATGTTTAACATAATTTGTTATATGAAATATAATTATATTTTATGTGTTGTTTAATAATTATAACTATATGTAATTTACATAAATTGTAATTTTCACTTATATTAAAAAAAAACTTTCAGTTTTTTAAAGTTTGAAAAATAATTTTCAAATTCGGCCGGTTTTAAAATCGGTGAGAACAGAATGTCACGTATCAAAAGATTTAATCGGGATCGAACCAAAGTTGAACTAAAAGTAATTAAATTAATAATATATATTTACTAGGTGAATAATGCTATTAATTTTTTTATTTCCATGATTATAAAATAAAATTGTGAAGATAATAACTAAAATATAATGTTTAGATAAAGTAGTTGGTTATTTGAGTTGTTTTTCACATAAAAGTCATAGGTTCAACACTCAAAAATAAGAATTTTTTTAATCCTTATAAAAAGATGATCGGATTATCAAACCAGACTGATTTATAGTTTGATTTTTAATTGAACTGATCGAATCGATCGGATTTAATAACACAAATTTGAATCCTAGATTTGTACAATGAGAGATTTTGTCACCTCTAACTTTACAATGAAATTTTAAAATTACCATACATCATATGTTTTTATATTCAAAAGGAAAAAATTAAAAAAGTTTTATACTTTCAAAAAAAAAGAAAAAAAGAAAAAAGAAGAAGAGGACGTTGCATCAGCTAGTGGGTTGCTCAAGTCATTTTAGAGAATATGCAGGAGACAATACATACAAATAATACTCTATTTATGAACTTTATTTATTTTTATTTTTTGAATGGAATAATCTTTCAACTTTTTGATGTAAAGATGACAAAAGCATTGCAATATTATGACGTGTCAAGTGAACATTGGTGAAAATATATAATTAATCAATTAATTAATGAATTATATATATATATATATATTTTGCCAAAGAATTAAATTTATATTTTTAATGAAAAAATAAAAAGAAAATGAATTATCCACTCATTGGAGCATTGATTCATAGAAATAAATGATGGTTTAAGAAAAACATTTGGCAGATACCTTTATAAATGGGGCCCAAAAATCCCACTCAAACAACTCTAACATGCGCACAGGGGAGACAGAGACCGCCTTCCCTCTGATTTGGCAACCGCCCCAGTAACCATACATACCCTTCCCCATATGGCCCTTATTCATTGTGCCACAATTATAAAACTATCGCCAAAAAAAAAAAACATATATAGGTGTCTCCCAAATTACACCCTATGATTATCAGCCAAGTGTTTTCAAAATTTAGACTATTCTAGAGTTTATATGTTATAATGTTTTGATAATTTAAATTCATATGAGAAAATAAAATAAATTCTCAAGAAAAAATAACTAACAGAATAGTAAATATAGTCATGATGCAGTAAGGTAGGTCCTCTGACTAATTTGATTCGATGGAGAGATAAACCTCTCAAATGGACGATGTCGGATTTTGTTTGGACAGTGATTTCGAACGATCGAAAGCGAAAAAAATGAAATTTAATCCTATTTTTTTGATTTATATACATTCTCATTGTGAGAAAGTAAGAGGTTATAGTGTTGTTGAAACTTGCTTGAATATGAATAACTCTTTTTGATATTTTACGTCAAATTATTTAAACTCTCATTTTATTAAAAGAAAAACAATGAAAAAGAAATTAACCTTCAATAAAAAATAACAAAAATTTTAAAAAATCTTTTTGAAAGAGAAAAGAAGAAAGAAGAAGAGAGTGAAAAACGACCAGAATTTATAGCTCAAAATATCTTATTAAATTTATTTTGATTAACTTTTTTCACTCTATTTTAAAGAATATAAAGAGTGAGAAGTCACACAATAAAATATTTTTAAAAAAATAAAAAATTATCTTTGCGGTGTAATTTAAAGTGCTTTGTAAGCCATTTAGCATTTTCATGAAAAAAAAAAAATCAACTAGGTTAAATTTGTTGTGTTAATTTTTTAATTTAGTGCTTGCTTGGACATAAAATTAGTGATAAAAAAAAAAAAAAGATAATAATTGGCATTATGAGCTCTCAATTACTAATTCTCAGTATTTGATAAATATAATAGTTGAAATATTATTTAAAATGTAACAATTTAACAATTACCAATAAAAAAATAATAGTTGAATAAAAAATAAATCCTTAACAAACATGTATATCCTCTCTTTCTTTCTCTCTCTCTACCAATCCATTCACTCTTCCACTACCTATTCCCTTTCTATTTGTCTAAAATGTAGCCACTCTTCTATGGAGGCAATGATTGTTATGGGCATATGACCCCTTTGTCACATGTACATTTCTTTTTTTATAATTTACTATAAGCTTTTGACAAAGCTTAATTTATGGTATTTTTCACTTTTTTTCTTGTTTGTTTTTACAATTTTTTTAATTACATTTCCCTAATTCCCTTCCCTTCATTATGTATATGCATGAATGAATTTAATTTATGGTCTAAGTTTGGTAGAAAAATCTACATTGTTTATTTATTTATGACACTAAAAATACAACACCTTAATGAGTAGATTTTGTCATTATTACACATACCCATGAGACTAGTAAAAAGGTCACCTAAAAGGACTCACTGCATACTTTCTTGAGATCCTCTTAGTGGAATACTCGTCATCTATCCTAACAGAATATGTAAATTGGATTTCAATTCTCTACTTGAAATTGAGGATTTTCGGTTTTAAAAATAAATCTAATACTACTAAATCAAAAATTTGTTAATTTATATTAAATTTATCTCTTCAGCTAGTTTATAAATAAATCATACGTACCAAAATGGAATAATTAATAAAGAAAAATATTTTTCCATTATCTAATTTAAAATAATATAAAACCTTAATCTATTTCGTTGCTCATTAAGATATTAATTCTTAGCACACCTAGATATAGTTCAACGATAAATACATATATGATTTGAATGGTAGATTTAAATTTAAATTCTACTCTCCTAATACTAAAAAAAAAAATAAATTATTAATTCTTGAGATTTTTCACTAATAATTCTTTTCTCTATTAATTAGAAGATGAATTGAAATTTAATATAAATTACAAAATAAGAATAATTCTCATCGATTCTAAATAATACCTAACTTAAATCAAGTTATAACAATGATTTTCCATATATGAGTGAGTTTTGAGTCTCGAATTTTTCACTAATAATCTTTATATATATATATATATATATATATATATATATATATATATATATATTTTGCACTAATCAACTTTGCTTAATCTTAATGTTAACCTAATTATGTTGTTACTAATTATGTCATATATGCCGACATTTGGTCTTTATAGTAACCTAGGTAGCAAAAGTCTACATGATTGATCGATTCACCCCATCCAAAGCTTTATATTATGTTTAATCACCATGAAATGACAAAGAAATACTACCTACCCACCAAGATTTAATTCTTTTTAAAACTAATTAAGCATGTTAGAAATTTAATAAGTAAAGTATATAGGCTTTAATTCCACACTAAGTTTATGCATGGAGACTATATGCATATTCCTTTTTCTTTATTTTGAACATCTTTGTTCTATTCAGAAATTAGAGGCAAAATTCTTTAAAAAATATCTAGTGATTATTATTACTAGCGATATTAAATTAATTTTTCCCACTTGAAATTATATATATCATGATATATCCCCTTCTTCACATCAACTATTAATCTAATTATTATATAAAAGTTAGCTAATTTTTTTTTTTAAAAGAATTGATAATAGTGATTTTATTGAACTATAAATTAATTAAAGTTAAATAACTTTTCTCTTAGGATTAACTATAAAAATAAACCCTGAATTTTCATATAATATACATTTTAAACCCTTAATTCTTTAAAATTAGAAGTTTTAGTTGTTGAGATTTACTAATTACTTAACAATTTAATCATTGATTATAAAATTATAATTTTTTTTAACATACTCTAGTTTCAAATGTTTTAAATAAAAATACATTTTAGATTTAAAATTTTAAAATGTAATTGCATGCACATTAATTTATTATTGTAAGAAATGTTAGGAATTTATATAATTATGGGAATGCCAACCTCAAAAGCTAACTGATGAGGTTGGAGAACCCAATTATATTCAAACTCATTCAACATCTTTTATTTAATTAATATGGGATCTATCCCACATCCAATTCTTCATTTAATTCTTTTCATTCTTAATACTCCCCCCTCAAGTGTCCGATTCCCTTGAATTGAACATGTTCTGATACCATGTAAAAAATGTTGGGAGCTTATATAGTTATGGGAGTGTCAACCTCAAAAGCTAGCTGATGAGGTTGGAGAACCCAATTATATATAAGCTCATTCAACATCTTTTATTTAATTAATATGGGATCTATCCCAATCCAATTCTTCATTTTATTCTTTTCAATTATTAATTATTTTATTATACAATTTAATTAATATAAATTTAATATTTTAAAATATAGTACGTAATATAATAAATAAAATCATTAATTTTATTATGATTTAATTAACGTGTATTTTTAAAAGTTTTTATTTTTATTTTTATAGTTAACCTTTTTTAGTGTATCAAAGAAAAAAAAAATGAAAGCTCAACTTATTGTTTTATTAAAGAAAAACATAGATTTGAATTAAAAAAAAAAAAAAAAAAACATAGATTAACCCAAAGGATTGACTCAATTAGCAAGTAATGATTAGAGTTGGATTCTTTAATCAAATTATAAATGAAAATTTTAATTTTTAGTTAGATTATAAATGAAAATTTTTATTTATTTATTTACAAATCCACTTTTTTTTTTTTTTTTTTTTTTAACATTAAAGAAAAGAGAAATTTGAATATAAATTTATTATCCATATTATATATTTACTCACCGTTAAATTATATTTTAACTATAATAAAAGGATAAGATGTAGTACAGTAAATAAAAAAATATTCATACCCCTCTTTTCTTAAAATAACAAAAAACAAAATTTCAACCCATACAATAATACCTCCGATGATTTTTTATTTTTTTTATTATTATTTTTTTAAAATGATACACCCAATGATTTTGATGATAGGGAATGAGTATTTGGCAAAAAAAAAAAAAAAAATGATAAGGAATGAGTGATGTTGACAAGAGGGAGCACATATTAGGCTACTATGAACTCGCGCACCAAATCACAAGTTTGTTGACTTCAACGGCTTAAATTGCTCTGATAACTGATAACGATACATGTCCAATGTCTTACTCAATTCCTCTTCCATAAAAGTCAAAACTGGATTCTGTACGCTGTTGCGCACTAACACAGTATCATTCTCTCCGCGTTTACTGTCCACGCGTCTTTCAAAGAGTGGACTAAATGAGTTCCATCTTTGCAGGGCCCATATGTTTAAATTTTGCTTATTAAAAATTTAAAAATTCCTAAGTTCACTTTCAGGAACAAATTAAACAGTGACAAATGGATGGTGGGCCTCACTTGGAAAACGGATTCAAGTTTTTTTTTTTTGTATGCTGATGTAGACAGTGATTGTGATCCTTTGCAGCTTTTCTCCATTTTTGACTTTCTTTCTTTGCAAAATAATTTTTAAATTGAATTTTATGTTATTTCTAATCATAAATTTTTTTGAATATCTAAATATTGTTTGTAAATTATTATTTTTAATAACATCAAAAATAATATTAAAAGAAAAAATAATTTCAATTTTAATCATAAATCAACTCATACATGTTTACGAAATCATATATGGGTTTAATTGATACATTCATTATTTTCTTTATTTTTCACTTAATGTTTTGGATGATAGTTTTGAATATTAGTAATTATATATTGATAATTTAAGTGATAGCATCAATTTATATATATATATATATATATCAGAAAAAGAGTTTTTTACTCACGTGAATGTTTTAGTTTAATATACAGTTTTTATCCTTAAGTTAAATTTATGAGTATTTTTATTATTTAAATTTGGCAAAAGGATTAAATTAGTTCTTGAATTTGGCATTCGGAGATAAATCAGGACAATTTTTTTTTTTTTTTTTTTGTCATCAAAGTTCTCCTACTTGACAATTTTTGTCAAATTAGTCCTTGATCAAACTTTGAGCAATGCGTGTATTCTAAAATTAGACGAAATTACGTTAATTTTATAAGTTCTGTTTGACATAAATTTTCGAAAAAGTGCTTTTCTAATTTTTTTTTTCCAATTTTGAAAAGTATTTTTGAAAAAAAAAGGTGAATAGATGCTTTTTCAAAAAGTAGGATTGAAAAAAAACAGTTTCAAAAAAAAATCAATTAATTAAATAAAAAATTCAAAAAGTATTTTTTAGCCTACAAACTAATAGTAATCAATTAAATTTAAATTTTAGAGGTATGAGTGAAAGTTATTTTTCGATATTGTGTAATGATTAAATGTTTTAATGAATGAAATTGATGATATTTTATTGATCATTATACATATGTTTATTTAGTATTAAAAATTAAATTCTAAGGACAAAACAAAAATTAAACAATCAAATGAATATAAAAATTGCAAAATCCAAAATATCATTTATTAATATTTATAAATACTATTCAGATAGGAGTGGATTAGAAAATCCAAGAGGCGATAAAAAATTAAAACCTAACTTATAATCACATAAATTAGTATCGTGCTATATTTAATTTTCATCAATCATTAATATATTAATTAATCACACAATAGCTTTTGGAGGCTAAATAACAGTTTTTGAATTTTTTTTATTTAATTGATTTATTTTTTAATTTTTTTGAAATTGTTTTTTTCAATCATGTATCGTGCTATATTTAATTTTCATCAATCATTAATATATTAATTAATCACACAATAGCTTTTGAAGGCTAAATAACAGTTTTTGAATTTTTTTATTTAATTGATTTATTTTTTAATTTTTTTGAATTTTTTTTTTCAATCATACTTTTTGAAAAAACATTTATTCACCTATTTTTTTCAAAATTGAAAAAACTGAATTTTTTTTTTTTTTAGAAAAACACTTTTCCGAAAAGTTATGTTAAACGAAACTTATGAAATTAACGCTATTTCGTTTGATTTTATAGCACATGCATTGTCCAAAGTTTGACCAATGACTAATTTAACAAAAATTGCCAAGTATGAGGACATTGATAACAAAAAAAATAATTTTGTCCTGATTTATCTCCGGATGCTAAGTTCGAGAACTAATTTACCCCTTTTGCCATCTAAATTTATTATTTAAATTCGAGACCTTTCCACTGCAATTTGAAATCCAATCTAAATTTTATTTAAGTCGTATTTATTAAGATGATAGAAATATATTATGATTCAAACTCAAATTTTTCTAAATTAATTTTGAATCAAACTCAACAAATAAGGTTGAAAGGCCAAATTGACCCTTAAACTTTATATAATATACCAGCTCCCCCCTCGTGATATTTTTTGGCTAACTTGGACACTTTAATTTTCTGATAAAGACCACTTAAGCCTTTTTTTGGACAAAAATCAGCGCGTTTAACACACTGCTTTATTTATGAATTAAATAATCATAAAAGTAAAAAATATAAATCAAATGAAATAAATAAATATATTTATTATTCTTTACCGTTATAAGTAATCAAAATCCCTAAATCCCCAATTCTTACAGTAGAAGAACTTATTCCTCTTGACCCAAAATTAAGTAAAGCTTAAAATGTCTGAGAGTTCTTATAGTACATCCCAACAGGTAACATCGAGTGTGTCGATGCGAAGAAGAAATGCAACCGATTATGAATATGAGAGTCCAGACATGATTTGCGAATGTGGCTTGAAGGCTTCCAGATATATGTCATGGAGTGACATGAATCCAGGGATGAGGTTTTACTGTTGTTGGAAATGAAAAGTAAGTGAAATTTGTTTAATTACATGTTTGTAACTTTTTATTATGATAATGTAATATTAATACCCTATTTTGATAATGCAATAGTGTGATATAGTGTTTTGTAATTTGTATGTTGAGTATTATGAGATTTAATTATTTGTTGCAGGAAGAAAGACATTGCCCTTATTTTAATTGGCATGATGAGGATGTCAATATAAAATCAAAGGTGGTGATCAAAGAGATGATGAGTGAGATTACCAGTTTGAAGAAGGAGAACATAATCTTGAGGTAGTTAAATAGACAAGGTTTGCCATACTTGGTACCATATGTGGAGTTGGAAGAATTGCGTTATCAAGATGGATTTAGGAGAGAGAAATAGAAGAATGAAAACATGTTGAAGATGAAGATGCTTTGTTTATGCTTAGTTGTTATTATATGTCTCATTCTAGGATGCAATGGCAATGGTATTGGTTAGCAAGTTAGCTGGTTAGTAGGTTTAGAAGTGAGAGTTTGACATAGTGGCCAAAAGAAATGGGGTTGTAACAGTATTGTAGTATTTGCTGATAGTTTATATATCTGTATGTTGATACTATCAAATTTAGGATTTGTTTTGACTTTGTAGACCCATTTATAATTTTATATGATGAAAAACATTAGTCCACTAATGCAAACTCCCTTTTGTAATTGCTAATTCTTATAAGTAATATACTATATTTAATATATATAAGCTACTTTTTTATTTTATTACCTGCCATATATGTATGTATGTTCTCCTTGTCTATTTAACATGCCATATGTTTGTATATTTTTCTTGTCTATTTAACATGCCATATTTCTGTATGTTCTCAATATATATTTAACACAAATTATCAAGTATGCAATTGCTTAAATTAAACGCATAAATAGGCTCTTAAAAATAAGCAAATAGTTATGGAATACAACGTAAATAGTTTCATAGACCATAACAGTCATGTACATCAAAATATAGTATGATAAACTAAGGGACTAAATTACAATTAACTTGATAGTAACAAAATTACAACAATAGTGCCAAATTTTGTTATGATGTCAAATAGTCCCAACCTAAGTCATATGTGCACTATATATACAAAAAACAATGTGATATGTGCACTATCAGAAGCAAAATGATAAAATAAACTTCCTATGATTTTGAAAAATCACGTCACCTCCTCCAAGGAGGCCTAACTACCTTACACTTATGCCTAGTATTCATCTGATGTTGTTGGTTAGACATCTGCTGAGGTTGTTGAGACAACTAATGAGGTTGATGCATAGACATTTGATGATGTTGCTGGTGAGACAACATAGTAGGTTGAAGGTTAGACAACATATTAGGTTGTTGCTGAGACAACAAATGAGGATGTTGCTGAGCCATCTGATGAGTCTGTTGCTCAGATAATAAATGAGTCTGCTGCTGAGACAGTATATGTGGCTGAGGCTGTTGTTGAGCCATCTGATGAGGAATGCTTTGACCCTCTGGTTGTGCAGTTGTTTTAGCTTTCTTCTGCCTTATGTTTGCAGTTTTTGGAGGTTTGAATCTGTTAGTGCCATGAATTGGAGGAGGAGGTGCAGTAGATTTCATCAGTCTAATTGGATCATTTCTAGGTGTATGTGAGATCCAATTTACATATGGAAATTGAAATGATTGAAACTCAGTTCCTTGAACATTTAAACCTCCAATTACACTATCCTGTTGAGATGATTGTACTTTCTTAGTCTTACTTGAATGAAGGGAGCTTTGGCTTTGGGATGCTTGGTTAGTTAAATCTTCTCTTTTTTTTTTTTTTACATTTGTCCAATCCTTTTCTCTCTTTCACGTTGCAGTTGTTTGGTGGTTGTGCATTTTTTACCAAACTATTTCAAACTAGCAGCATGGAACTCACCATACTTGGGATTTGCATCATATATATTCATTGGTGGATCAGATGTGATAACCCTCTGTCGATCTTTTGGAATGATATTTTTACTTCTCAAAATCCTCTCATCATTCAATCCAGGCTGTACTCCAATTGACATGAATAAGAAACATATTAGTTTAGAATAATGCAAATTTATACTGTTTTGAACTTAAAAACCAATTAAACACAAGATTAGTAATATCTGATATGGTTACTCACATTCCATATAACACTTCCTATGATTGGATCAACATATAAACCTGCACCAACAGGTTTCTTTTTTGCTTTCTTATGCAATTTTGTTTTGGGAGTAAACACCTTTTTCTTCCTTTCTCCCTGAACTTGTGGTTCAGTAGGTTGATTGATAACTCTATTTTCTTAAAATTATTTTACCTATTTGAACTCAAATTTTGGTTCAGTTCTTGAGAATTTAATAATATTATTACTTATTTTAAAAAATAAATAATTCTAACAATTTATAAATAAATTATAAAATATTTTAGTATTTTATTTTATTTTGCAGATGTCATGATATTAATGATGCAAGCAATGATGTCATGATATTAATGATGCAAGCAATGATGTCATGATAATGATGATGCAGGTAATGATGTCATGATATTAATGATGCAAGCAATGATGTCATAATAATAATGATGCAAGCAATGATGTAAGATGGTGGAAAAAGAAAAAGAAAATTGCCTATAAATAGGCATTACCACCCATCAATTATTCATTCATTCAATCAAAGAAACAAATAGATATAGAGATTTATATTTTCTTAGTTTCAATTCTTTTTAGTTCCATTTGGATCAAGAAGAAAAGTTTTGAAACTTTTGTACGTCAAAGATTGTATCTCTAAAAGAGTTCTTTCTAAACTTTTATTCTTCAATTCAATAATAAGTTGTTATTATGTTTTCTATTAGATTGATTGTTAATTTAATTGTTTCTATCTTCTTAATTATGAGTAGCTAAATTTCTTCTCTAGGATTTAGATGT